>PVIH01004020.1:55815-141276 GCA_004025045.1 Sigmodon hispidus | reverse complement strand
GGGCGTGTGGCTGAGTCTCATGATCCCAGCACCCAGGCAGAGTCAAGAGAGTTGCTGCACATGTGAGACCAGCTTAGTTTACATGATGACTTCTAGGCTGACCAAGGCCTCATCAATCCCACAGATCAGAAACAACTAAAAGCTGTTTTCATCCGCCTGTGATTGGCTCACATGTGTAGTTCAAGTACCTACCAAGCAAGTTGAGGCAGGACGATTATGAGTCCAAGGCCAAGTTTTGCTTTATAGTAAACCTGTTTCACAAAAAGCCCTGGTAAATAAGTAAAATGCTAAACTATGGTCTTGCTTTAAGTGTGTGAGCATTTGGATTATTGTGATAGTGAATTTGATTCCTTGTTCGGCAGATGTTTCAAATGGTTCTTAAAGATTTTTTTTTTTTTTTTTGGTTTTAGGATCCTCGTGAAGATAATTCTTACATGCAGAAAATCAGGTGTGTATCTGATGCTTTTCTGACTAGACTAAATTAAAAGATACCAAAATTATTTTATAAATATTACTTCTCGACAGACAGTGGTTATACATGCCTTTAACTCCAGCACTCAGGAGGCAGAGGCAGGCAGATCTCTGAAGTCCAGGCCAGCCTGGTCTATAGAGTGAGTTCCAGGACAGCTATGGCTGCACAGAGAAGCCCTGACTATAAAAACAAAACAAACAAAACAATTATTTCTTTATTCTTTGTTTTCTGAGATACTCATGCTGCGTAGCCTATTTTGTCCTGGATTACACCAGGCTTGTCTGCTCTTGGAAGGCACAGAACTTCGTGGCCAACACATGGACTTCTCGAAGATTCCCTTTCCCTTGGTCTTTTTGAGTCGTGTAGCTCAGCTGTTCTCATTTTTACTTGTAGCTGAGATTAACCTTAAATTCTTGATCCTTCTGCCTCTACTTCCTCCGTGCGGAGAATGCAGGCATAAACCCACTACAAGGGCTCTTTCTGGGTTTGAGTGTATCTATTTGTATGCACCTGTGTGCACATGCATTTGGAGGCTATTGGTTGATAAAAGGTTTTTCCTCCATCTTGCTGCCCATTACGTATTGAGGTGCAGAGGTGCATGTGAAGCTTTCTGATTGGGTTAGTCTAGCTAGCGTGCTTGCTCTGGGAGCCCTTGTTTCTTCCTCCCTACTGTTATTGCATGTGGGCTGCCATGCCCAGCTGGTGTTGCTGGGATCTGCACCGCAACCTTCATGCTTACGTGCAGCACTGCTTTCCCCATCCTGCCATCACCACAGCCCTCTTCCCTGATTCTTTCTGAGACAAAGTCTCTTTACAGCCCAAACTGTCTTCATACTCAGATCCTCCTGCTGGGATTATAGATGTGTGTAACCATGCCCAGCAAACCACACTGTTAATTAGATTATTGAGACCTCTTTTAGGAGAACATCATTGGCCTTTTACTTTATTTATAAATTTTTAAAAATCTGTAAGGAGCCTGCATCATTTAAGAAGGTTGGGAGCCTACAACTGTAATCCCAGCACATGGGAAACAGAAATGGGAGGCTTGCCACATGTTGAAGGCCAGCCTTGGCCTACATAGTGAGTTCTAGGAAGCCTGGACTCTAGAATAAGACCTTGTTTTAAATCCCAGCACCCCCCCTAAAAAAAATAAATAAATAAAACCAACCCCACTAAAACAAGAAATGTAAGTAAAACTCTCTGGTAATGGGTGTGCAGGACTGTCAGTCACCACAGTACTTAGGAGGTACGGGCCTCAGAAGTCTAAGGGTCTCTCAGCAAGAAAGAAAAGGCTTACCTAATTACTCACACTGATTTCTTCTGTCCGGTTTCTTCCATATATAAAGCATTGTTACTGATTTCTGCTGGAATGCTAATTACTAAATTTAATGAGCCTTCTTGCTATTTTTATTGCATTCTTAATTTTTCTCCCATAAGAAATTAAGAATCTCCTTTTAGCTGATTCTTTCTACCTTGCAGTTTACCGATGAGTCTCAGCAGGTTGGTAACACAGTGCATACATGTGATTGTCACCTCTTAACATTGATGGCCTGTCTGTATTTTAGATCCAGGGAGATAGCTTTCGAAGCACAAACCTCGAGATACTTAAACGAGTTTGAAGAGCTTGCCATCTTAGGGAAAGGAGGATATGGAAGAGTATACAAGGTTTGTTTTTTTACTTATTTATTTTACTTTTTACTCATCTTAACTTATGCTGTAAATTTGTGTATTTTGAGAAGTTGTTTTCATTATTATGATTAGAAGTACCCAGAGGTTCCTAAAGCCATGTGTTTTTATTTTCATTTATCATTTGCAGACATATGATAGGTTTTAGTCTTTTTCTAACCATGCTGTTAATATTGGTTGTTTAGCTAGATTCTGGAAATTTTGAGTTTTTATTCTGTAGGTAAGGGTTATTAAAATGTGTTGTAAGGCAGGTATGGTGGCATATCTTTAATTCTAGTACTGGGATGGCAGAGGCGGGTGGATCTCTCCTAATGTGAGGCAAGCTGATCTACAAAGCTAATACCAGCCCAGCCAGAACTACATAGTGAGACCTTTTCTCAAAAAAAAAAAAAAAAAAAAAAAAAAAAAAAAAGCCGGGTAGTGGTAGTGCATGCACTTTGGAAGCAGAGGCAGGAGGATCTCTGTGAGTTCTGTGCCAGACTGGACTACAAAGTGAGTTCCAGGATGGCCAGGGCTACACAGAGAAACTTTGTCTCAAAAAAACAAAGGGGTGAGGGTGGGGAGGCAAATGTTTTAAAAAAGAGATGAATCTGGGAAAAGGATTTGTCAGGAGGATAGAGGACTAAGGAGGGTGAGGGTGAAAGGGATTTCTATTATGTTCAAGTATGATGTCTTCATCAGGGTTTCTATTGCTGCATTGAAACACCATGGCCAAAAGTCAAGTTTGGTAGGAAAGGATTGGCTCAGCATTGCTGTTCATCACTGAAGGAGGTCAGGACAGGGACTCAAACAGAGCAGGATCCTAGAGGCAGGAGCTCATGCAGATAAAGGCCTTGGAGGGGAGCTGCTGACTGGCTTGCTTCCCATGGCTTGCTCAGTCCACCTTCTTATAGAATCCTAGGACCACCAGCCCAGGAATGGCACCACCCACCATGGGCTGGGCCCTCCCCATTGATCACTAGTTGAGAAAATGTCTTACAGCTGGATCTCATGGAGGCATTTCCTGGGCTGAAGCTCCTCCCTCTGATGACTCTGGCTTGTGTCAAGTTGACACACAAAACCAGCCAAATATGTGATATAACAACATCAAAGAACAAATTTAATAAAAATCTAATTAAAGAATATTTTTATCTTAGTGTTTTCAATTCATAGTTAAAAGATTTTCAGCAGAATGATAAGGAATTGGCCTTACTCAGATTAGAAGTTGAAACTTGAAAACACTATGCTGTAAGAAGTTGTGTTGCTGCAGGCATGCCTCAGTTGGTTTTGATCTTGCCTGGCATACTATGGATCCCTGGAGCTGCTCCCTAGTACCACACAAACTCATTGTGTTGTATGCCTGTAGGAACTAGAGACAGAAGGATCAGAGGTCCAGAGTCACCCTTGGCTACATAGTGAACTTGAGGCCAGCCTAGGATACCTGAGACCTGGTCTCAAAAAGAATAAAAATAAGAAATCGTGTTGCTAAAAATATGGTGTTCTTGCATTAGTACTGTATGCACAATTTTGCTAGCGTTCCTTGTCTCCAGGCCAGGAGCCTGGGTTGGACACAATTAGTTTGCAAAGGTCCTGCTCCAGAAGACCAGGGCTGACTTTCCTCCTTATAGGACGAATGGCTTGAGCTTCTTTTGATCTCTGCATGGTCTGGGTTATCAAAGCTCAAATGATAACCCTAACCCTAACCCTAACCCTAACCCTTTATTACTCAGTTGCATTTGGTAGAATTCAATACTTTTTCTTTTCTTTTGGCTTTTTAGGTCCGGAACAAATTAGATGGTCAGCATTATGCAATTAAGAAAATCCTGATTAACAGTGCAACCAAAACAGACTGTATGAAGGTATGATTTGTGTGTGCGTGTGCGTGCGTGCACAGGTGCACATGCAGTCAAATTTGTGTGTGAGAGTGCAGACACTGAGTGCTTGGGAGTGATGCTCCTTAGGCACCGCCCACTTTGGTTTTACAGACAGTCTCTCACTATACTGCAACTGCTCACTAAGTGAACAGGGTTGGTTGGCTAATGAGCCCAGGGATCCTCATCTCAACCTCATCAGGGTTGGGATTACAAGCATGTGACATGCCCGGTCCTTATTTATTTGTTTAGTGTGAATTCTGACCACCAAACTCAAGTCCTCAGGCTTGGCACACTGAGCACCTGACTGACCAGCCTGTCTCCCTAACCCTGAAAGCAGGATCTCAGAAAGTGCTTTGAGGTGGGCCAGGCATGGTGGTGCTAAGTCAGGGGTAGGAGGGTCAGTTCAGGGTCACAGACTAGACTGGGTTGTCTCAGATCCTGTCATAAAAGTCACCTCATCAAAAGTGGTACGATTTGAGCTGGACTTGCTCCGTAGCTTTAGGTGTAAGCTACTGGGGAGGGCCAGGGATGATCACTTGAGACTAGCCAGGCTGTATAGCAAACCTCATTGTTAAAGAAAGGGGGTGGGAATGCCTAGAAGTCAGGGATGTAGTCCCACTTCTCAGGGTGAAGTGGAGAATTGAATTCAGGGCCTATCAGGGCTTCAGAGTGAGTTCATGGGGCGATGACTAAGTAAGACCCTTCCCAAAAAGTAAAAGGAAGTCTGGGGTATAGTGCAGATGGTGAGAACTTGCCTCCATGTGCGAGAGGGATTTCGGAGGACATAACTAATTGTGTGATTGTTTTGAAAGAGAGCTGTATTTATACATATTTGTTAAATAGGTTTCATCAGTAAACATGAAAACTAAATTTTTATTTGATAGAATTTTTCTTTAAAATTGTATTTTTGTTTTATTTTATATATTTTAATTTTGAGATTATGTCTCACTATGTAGACCAGGCTAGCCTCAAACTCAGCCTGCCTCTGCCTCCTAAATGCTAAGACTAAAGTCATGTGATAATCTGTGTATATGTCTGTACATGAATATGTACCCACGGTGCTTGTGTGATGGTCAGAGAACAACTTGTGGGAGTTGGTTCTCTGGTTCTCTTCCTTCTGCCATGTGGACCCCAGGGGCCAGATTCAGGTCATCAGGCTTGGCAGCAGGGTGCTTCTGCTTTCTGAGCTGTCTCACCAGTGAGAAATTAGTTTTTTAAGCACTTGGTTACCCTACTATCCAACTTGTTACATAAAAAGATGGTCTATACTTGGCATGCTACTGACATGCTATGTGGTTCTGGATAAATTTCCTTCTCTTCTGAGTCACTGTGTCTCTGACTTTAAATGACCATGACAAATCCATCATATCACAGCTGTGATCGCAGTGCTCAGAATACTGAGCAGGAGGAGCAGCCAGACTGTGCTGCATTGTCAGACACTATCAAAACACACATAGAAGCAAGCAGAACCACTTCTCAGAGGCTGGGCTGCAGCTCAGTGGTAGAGACCTAGCCTGCTCAAGGCCCTTAAATTCTCAGCAGCATTTTAGAACAGGAAAGAAGATAAGGTAAGAAGTCAGTAGGACGAAGACTGTTGGTCTTGCTCACGGTAGGGAGGGATACAGGAGTCAAGTGAGCTCTCAAGACAGAAAGTAGGTGTTGCTATAACAATTGTGTTCAGCTGGGAGTAATGTTGCCTGCCTTTATCCAGCACTGGAGAGGCAGGGGCAGGGGCAGGGGCAGAGGCAGAGGCAGAGTCAGGACCATCTCTGAGTTTGAAATCAGTCTGGTTTACATAGCAAGGTCCAGGACAACCAGTACTGCATAGAGAAGCTCTGTCTCAAAAAATAACAACAAAAGACAATTGCTGTATGTCTTTTACAAGATTGTTTCTATTATTTCAATGTAGCTCATTTTCCTTTTTTAGAAAGGTTACTGTTTTTCTTCCAGGGCAAGTAGTATTGGATAAAGCAATTCTAACTATTTTGTTTAGGTGCTGCGAGAAGTAAAGGTTCTGGCAGGTCTCCAACATCCCAACATTGTCGGCTATCATACTGCATGGATAGAGCATGTTCATGTGGTTCAGCCACAAGGTAAGCTGCGTTTTATTTCATTTACTTATTTATTGGGGAAGGTTGTTTTTGAAACAGGGTCTCTCTATATAGCTCTAGCTGTTCTGAAACTCCCTGTGTAGAACAGGCTGGTCTTGAACTTTGTCTCAAAAATTAAGGTATAGAATGAGAAAGACATTGATCTCATCCTCCATAGGCATGTGCAGCACACATGCACACTAACACCCACATGCATATGTGCATACACCCACATAAAGCCAAATATATGGACATATATATAGACACACAAATGAAAGGAAGAGTTTTATGAAGAAAAGTGTATGAAATTCAAATTACAGTTCGATCATTAGAAAGTTAGAAAGTGTAAGCTTACTTTAAAGATTTATAGTGTGTGTGTGTGTGTGTGTGTGTGTGTGTGTGTGTGTGTGTGTGTATGTATGTCTGTATGTGTGTTTGAGTATATGGATGTGTACCATGTGTATGCAGGTGTCCATGGAAGCCCAAAGAGGGTCTCAGACGTCCTGGAACTGGAGTTGCAGATGTTTGTAAGCTTTCTGATGTGGTTGCTGGGAACTGAACCCAAGTCCTCTGTGGGAGCAGCAAGTGCTGACTGATCCTTTGCTCCAAGCTCAGTTTACTCCCTTCTTACCTGGTCTTGCTTTCACCACAGCAGAACTAAGGTTGAGTTCATGAGATCCTTTGAGCTACTATTTACCCCTGTGATCTCTGCAGTTCCCAGGTGTCCCCATTTCCTAGACTTGCTATGTTCGTTTGATTGGCACTTCACTGTGCTGTCTGTATACTTTGGCGCTGAATTTGACTCTACACTGAAAATCGTGGCTGCTTACAAACATGCGTGTTTATTTGTGTTTGGCAGACAGAGTTCCCATCCAGCTGCCCTCTCTTGAGGTGCTGTCAGAGCATGAAGCGGACAGGTATGTGGCTTCGTGTCTCTTCCACACAGAAATCAGTATTTCCTGTCACCTGCAGTGGCTTGCTTTTATCTTTGCTGCTAGGAACTTAGGAGGACTATTGTAGACTATCTTTCTGCTCACTTTCTATCCTTTCGTTATTTTACTTATTTTCCCTACAAGATCCTCTTGCTTTCTTCCGTCATAGTTGTATTTACTTTGACTGTTTGGTACAGGGTCTTGCTATGCAGCCTAGGCTGCTCTTCAGTTTACTCTGTAGCCCAGACTAACTTCAAATTTGATAATCCTCCTGCCTCAGCTTCCTGGGTCTTGGGATTATAGATGTTCACCACTGTTTCTGGCCCTCTGTTAATATTTTGAATCAAAGCTAATGCTAGACAGATTTGATACTCTTTTAAAATTTAAGACAGAGTCTCATGTAGCCCAGGCTTGTCTAGAACTTGCTATGTTGCTGAGAATAGTCTTGAATTTCTGATCCTGATCCTCCTCCCTTTACCTCCCACTGCTTTGAGGCTGGGAACTTGATTATAGCCATGTGCTAAAAATACCTTTGTGGTGCTATTTATTTAGACATTTGTAAGGTTCATCATGGCTTGAAAGAACAGTTTAGATTTGTCTAGAATGTAAATGTCATTTACATTCACTTGTTTTTTCACTTCAGAGATCAAGGTGGTGTTAAAGATAATGAAAGCAGCTCATCCATTATCTTTGCTGAACTCACCTCAGAAAAAGAAAAACCTTTTGGTGAATCTGACATTAAAAATGAGAATAACAACTTGGTGGGTTACACTGCCGATTTAGTGATCAGGAACAGCAGTGAATTTGAATCGTCCATTGAGCTCCCAGAAAATGGCTTGACGGATTTGTCTGTCAGACCAGTTGTCAAGCATCAGCTGCCGCTGGGTCATAACTCAGACATGGAAGGCAATTCTGCGTCCACGGATGAGTCTTCTGAAGGCAATTTGAACCTGCTGCAGCAGGCAGAGGTAGTGTGCTTTCCCAGATCCCGCTCAGCAGTTCACTCACAGCTGTGTAAGGGGTTTAACTCTGTGGCATCCCTCTTCCTCAGCTGACTTCTGGTGGTGCTCTATCTTTCCATGTGGATTTCCTCTGTTTATTCTCATGAACTCAGTGTGGAGCTCTGGGCTCCACCCTCCCCTTCCCTGCACACAAGTGTTCATTTAGCCCTGGATGACCTGAAATAAGCTGTGTAGTCAGAGATGAGCTTCCAATCCTCCTGCCCCTTCCTCTAGAATGCTGGAATTGGAGGTGTTATGCAGTTCTGAGAATCAAACCCAGTGCTTTGTGCTCACTAGCAAGCACCCTGTTAACCCATCCCCAGTCATGCTGTACGCCTTAGTAGTCAGCCTTCCTCGGTCACTTAGCTCCTAGTAACTTACTCATCTTCACATTGGATCAGTGCACCCATAGATTTACAGTGGTGTGCCTTGGAGTTGGAAACGTCACTCACCACCTATTTTTAGTATATGCTAGCATTATACCATAAATATATACATACATTCATGCAGAACAATTTTCTATTTTTGGAGTGTGATTTTTGGTGACTCCTGTAAGATTACTAGGTCAGTTGTCAGTGAACTTTCACTGCAGTAAGTTTGCTAAAATGCTTGCAGACTCCCTTCAGTATTGTGTTTAGAAAACTGAAACAATAAGGACTGGAAAGATACACTCTTTCAAAGAATTATTTTGGTACATAAAGATTTTCGATCCTACCCTGACAGATTATAATCTGTCATTTAGACTCCATTAATGTTCAAGTTTTGTGTGTGCATGTATGGGGGTCTGGGAGTGTTCATCTGTGTGTGCAAGGCCAAAATTCAGTCTCAGGTGCCGTTCCTTGGGAGCTGTCCATCCTGGTTTTAGAGACAGGCTCTCTCATTGGGGTGCAAGGTCTGTCAGTTAGGATAGGCTGGCTGGCCAGTGAGTCCCAGGGATCCACTCTCTTCACCTCCTCAGTGCTGGGAGTACAAGTGTGTGCTACCACATCCAACTCTTTATATAAGTTCTGGGGATCAAACTCAGGTCAGGCTTATATGGCAATCACTTTACAACTGAGCTGTCTTCCCAGTCCCTATTGTTTCAGGTTTCTATATTCTGATTACTGTTTTCCCTCCTCCCAACTCCACACCCACCCAAATGCACCACACCCATTTTCTCTCTATTAGAATAAAAATGGGTATCTAAGAAATAATACTATAAGATAAAATGAAAGACTCAGGTTTCCTGCACACTAAACAAGCATTTTACCAACTGAATCGAATCTACACCTTCATGCTACACTGTGATCTGTTTATTAGTCTCCTCTAGGAGACTTTAGGCAGCAGTTAGTCCTGGTGTTTGCTGTAAAGTAGGCCAGTGAGTATGTGTTGACAAATGAAGACTGTGAGACATGGGAGATAGGAGCCTGCTGTGTGTCCTATAGGTCCGGTACCACCTGATGTTGCACATCCAGATGCAGCTGTGTGAGCTCTCCCTGTGGGACTGGATAGCCGAGAGGAATAATCGGAGCCGGGAGTATGTGGATGAAGCTGCCTGTAAGTACCATCTGTAAATCTGTTTATTTCAGTATTTTTCAAAAACATCTATAAATTAGGTAGTTATCTGTGATAAAGTGCTTGTTGGTATTGGTGATGGTTGATGTTAATTGTGAACTTGACAGGATTTAGACTCATCTGGATTTGTTGGGACACACCTGTGAGGGATTATATAGGTTAGGCTGGCCTCTGGGGATGCTTGTAGGGGATTATCCTGATGAGACAGGCAGGGTGGGAAGACCTGCCCACTCTAGGTGGCTCCTTTCCCTGGGTAGTGATTCTGGACTATATGAGAGAGAGAAGGTAAGCTGGGAGATAATGTTCATTCATTGTTTTTCCACTTCTGACTAGGGGCATGTGACATGGCTCCTGCCGTGTTGGCATTCCTGTGATGATGAACTGTAACCTTGAACTGTGGGCTGAAATAGGCCCTTTCTCCCTTGACATACTTTTCTTATGATGGCAATGTGAAAAGAGACAAAGACAATATTTAAATAGTAATAGAGAACTTAGATCAATGATTTAGGATAGAAACTTTGGGGGGTATAAAGGTGCTAACTGTACATATTTGTGCGGGTGCATGCACTGTTGCAAGTTGTGGAGTCCAGAGGTTGATTTCAGGTGTCTTCCTCAGTCATTCCCCACCTTATTTTTGAGACTATGTTTACTGAACCTAGAGCTTATTGTTTTGGCTGGGTTGACTGGCTCTGTCTGTCTGGGAGAAATACCTGACAAGTCCTTCTGAAACAGTAGTGCCTTAGAGACGAGAAAGGTATTGTCTCTAGCCAGAGGTCTTATGGGAATCCTTGGGATTGCAGACACCAACCATGCCTGCCCTTGCTGTTGAGCTCTTACTGGAGCCATTGTCCCCTCAGTCCCTGGACTCAAGAGGTTCAATTAAAAGGCTGTCTTGAGTCCTAGGCTACAATATGAGAGTTTCTTTAGCATTGACGAAAAAGGGTTGGTGAGAAGGCTTGGTGGTAAAGATGCTTGTCTTCTAACCCTGACAGTCCAAGGTGGATGCCTTGGATCCATGTCGTAGAAAGAGAAAACTGACTCCACAAATTGGTCTCTGACCTTCACACATGCTTGTGGCACATATATACAATCCATACACATGTATATGCACATAGTAACATTATAAAAAATTTCACAACTCCTATCATCATGTTATTAAACTTGTTAGGAAAAGCCCATAATTTTTTAAAAAGTTGTTTTAATACAGGGCATCAGACTTTTGACATTGTAATCTGACCTTCGTTTCTACAATGTGTTGACTGCATTCATAACTATCTTGGGATCCATGAAGTCGGTCGGCCTCAGGTTGGATGTGTCCTAAGTGAACTAACTGTTCATCCCTCCTGTGTTTTGACTATATTCATTGTTCAGCCATTTTTAGCAAATCTACAATGATGGATAGAAGCTTATGCCTTGAACAGAAACTTCTCTTCCCCCACTCCCTTTTTGAAAAAGGGTTTCACCATGTAGCCCAAGTTGGCCTAGAGCTAGAGGTTCCTCTTGCCACCACATCCCAAGTGTTAGAATTATAGATGAGTTGCCATGCTTCGGTAATTTATGTTTTTTCTTATTCTAGGGTTTACAATAGCACCTTATTCCACTGTGGGCTAGGACAGTAGATTAGCCTTGACGCCAGCATGTTCACAGTCAAAGAGGATTGAAGCTGTAATCTGGTCACTTAATGCCTGGTAATTGTTTAGAAAGCCATTAATACAGAGTTTCTGGCTGAGTTTAGTACTGTTTTGGAAACACACTGTCAATGCTGGGTTTCAGTTTGGGGATTTTTTTTTTTTTTTTTTTTTTTTTTTGCTAGCAAAGACTCATTCTTCCTCTTCAGTTCTGTGTTTTAGGCCATTCGGAGTTTTTGACTATTGAAGTGTCCAAGATTACTTTGTTGTTAATGTCATTTAATGAATTAAAAGAAATAGGGATATGAAACCATTTGTTTTTAACATTCCAGGTCCCTATATTATGGCCAGTGTTGCAACAAAAATTTTTCAAGAATTGGTGGAAGGTGTGTTTTACATCCATAACATGGGCATTGTCCACCGAGATCTGAAGGTAAGCCAGACCATTCCTGTGAGCACTGTGGTGTCCTAGAGGGGCGACCTGATGTGGGTTCATGGAGTACAGGGAGGTGACATGCCCTCTTTCTTCTGTTAGGAGGTTGTCACTGCTGTCATGTAAATTGTTACTCCAGAGATCCGGAGGCTGGGAAGATGGCTCAGCCAGTAAAGTGCTTGTTGTATAAGCAGGAGAACTTGATTGTATCTGCAGAACCTGCATAGAAAGCCAGGTACATCAGATTACAGGTACCTGTAATCTCAGTACTGGGGAAGCAGAGACTTTAGGATTCTCGGGGTCCACTGGCCATCCAGTCAGGTAGATTAATTGAGAAAGACACCCAAAGTCAACTTTTAGCCTCTGAATACACTCATGTGTACACACACAACAACAACAACAACAACAACAACAACCTCCTCCCATCCCATACTTAAACCCTAAATTGAATTTGAAAACAGTAATTTGGGGTCATTTGAACATTGACTTGAAGTATGGAGAATAAAATCTCTTTCCAGGAAATGGTTTGCTTTGTTTTGTTTAATTTTTTTTTTTTTTTTTTTTTTTTTTTTTTAAGGCTGCTGGTGGTGGCACATACCTTTAATCCCAGTGCTTGGGAGGCAGAAGCAGGCAGATCTCTGTGAGTTCAAGGCCAGCCTGACCTACAGAGTTTCTGGACAGCTAGAGCTATGCCAAGAGCTATCTTAGGGGAAAAAAACTCAAAATAACAACAAAAATCCATTCAACATATACTTTTATCCCAGCACAGGAGGCTAACACAAGTCTATATTTCTTCAGGGGTCTGTAGTGAGTCATGTCTCAAAGGCCCAAACTAGAATCAAAACCCCAAATCCGTCACACAAACTTCAATGAAAATACAGTTTTAGCAGACAGAAGGATCAGTTAACTTGAGGTTAGCCTGGACTACATAATGAGACCTTGTCTCACAGAACCAAAATAAACCACACCACAAAAGGAATAAAAAACCCCATAGGGACTATTTTAGTTTTAATTCATAAAAAACTATTAAAGAAAGATAAAATATACTTTCTTTTTTGGCTGACAAACCTTAAAGCAATTAGCCCACCTTTCAGGCAAAAGTTAAATCACAGGAAAGGCATCTCAATGAAACTTTAGATGACGATTTAATGTGTAAATGACTTTGATTTTTTGGGAATGGGATTAAAGGCCCCTAGTTTGTGTACTGCAGTGTAAGTGAAGTTCAGGTGTTTTCTGGTACATGTCTAGCCAGTAAACAGTTGGAGTTGCTGAGCTTCTCTGGCACTGAGGGTGTGAGTTCTCATTTCAAGGGGTAGTCGAAGTCATAAAAAGTGTATATGGAGTTCCATAGCTTCCTAGGGAGACATTGCTTCAGGTAGAATTTGTACTTGTCCCCGTAAACATTTCTGATGTTTCTCTTACAGATGGCCTCTAGGGATAAAGGTTTTTTCGATAACTTTACTAGGGTTTCCCTTAGGAGGTAGAACTCTGGTAGCATGATTCCTGCAGGCAGAATCCCTTGCTTGTTGCTCAGTCTTAAAGGGTAAGTGCGATAAAGTAGCCGAGCCAGAAGCGTCAAGTCTCTGACGTTGGAACTGCGCTGAAGGTACATATAAATCGGAGATTCCCCATTTCTTGTTAAAATGTTAACATTTGCTTCAAATTCCAGCAAGAGATTGATTATTACCTCTCTGCCTCCAAAACATGCCTTATGCAGAGCTGTTTGGCCTTCATGGTCTTGGGCATTGACCTGGGCTCCATGGTTTAGCAGTAGTCGAATGCAGCCCACCCCGGCTGCCAGCAGTTGGCCAGCTTTGCTTGATGCGGTGCACACTGCCAGCTTCAGAGCTGTGTTTCCAGTAGATGAGACGGCACAATTTACATTGGCCCCACAGGCAATGAGTGTTTCTATCATGTTTTTGTTCAGTATTTCTGCAGCCATGTGTAGGGGTGTCATGTTGGCTTCATTAATAGCATTGACCTGGGCACCATTTTGAGCTAAAAGGGTGAGAACTGAATAGGTCCCATATGTTATGGCCAGATGCAGGGGTGAATGTCTGTTGCTGTTGTCCACCCGGGCATTAACTTGAGCCCCATGTTCACACAAAATGCGCAAACACATGACAGCATTGTTCTGGATGTCTGTCAGGATCTTTTGGATCTGAGTGCTCGGTTTGGTCCATGTGGTAGAAGTGATTGGCCAGTTTAGCAGCATCTGGTGAAGGGTGGTGAGGCCTTGAGCATCCCTGGAAGGAATTTATCACAGGTTACACCAGGTTACACAAAGGGACTCTCCATGATAAATTAATGCTCAGGAAGTAACACTGGCTGTGAGTAACCCCTGCTAATTACCCTTCTATCCCATGGGGATGGTGTAAGTACAAGTTGATGTGTGTGTGTGCATACATGCTCCAGAGCCCAGGTACATAGGAACTCTCATACATGTGGAGGCCAGAGGTTCATTGATAATTGCATTTCTTGATGATTCTCCTTTACTTTTTGAGGCAAGGTCTCTTGCCTGAATCTGGAATTCATTGATTCTGCTAGACTGACTAGCAAGTGGGCTCTGGACATCCATGTTCCTTCTTCCACCCTGCAGCCCAGGAATTATAAGCCATATGCTCCCACACCGGCTTCTACAGGTGCTGGGACTGAACTCGTCTTTATATTTGGATGACGGGTGCTTTCCTGACTCAGCTGTCTCCCTAAGCCCCTGGTAGTTATTTTAAAGATAGGATGTCTTAAGGCTTTTTGGGTCCCTGCTGAGTGGGGCCTAGGTTCTTAAAGAAGCCTACTTAAGCTTGGTTTGCTCCTCCTGTGGCCCCTTTAAGGCTGACCCTTGGTTGTTTCTACACCCCTATAGTCATGTATGGCTCTGGACTGATTCTCTGGGTTTCGATAAAAATGTGAGCACTAAAGGACCAGAACCCCCATTCACTCCATTTCCTGCTTGTCTCTCCTCTCCCTGACACACTCCCTCCCGTGTGTAGGAGAGTAGACAGTAGGACTTAGTCTGGACACCTGCATTTTTTGAAGCCAGTGAAGCCACTTTGTCTTCACACCCTGCTCCAGCCCATGTGGAGTGAGTAGGCCCTCATCTCAGAGTTCCTCCAAAATGTCTTCGCTGCGGCAGTGAGAAGGGAAAGTTTATCACCAGAATTTGACTGCTTCCCTGTCATCAGGAGCTGGTTTTCAGTTCATCCAGACGTAACTGTGTGAGCGCCTAAGGCTGGGGTTTGGAGCAGCAGCAGGGCATCTCGCCCTTGTGAGGGCATGCCTAGTCTGGGATGGAAAGCAGACAGTCTAAAGAGCTAAAGGGATGCTGCATGTGGGCAATGTTCTAGAAAGGTGCAGAGCCCAATCCAGGGACAGTGTGGTTTCCAAAGCAGGAAAGTGCCTTTGAGGAGCCCCTGAAGAGAGAGGATGAATTGGTGGCTCAGGCTTAGACAAGCCGGCCATGGAGAAGATTTGCCAAGCTGGAGCTGGTAATGCCAGGAGAAGGTGCAAACAGGATAGATGGATTTTCTGAGCAGGGTAAGGATTGTATACAGAAGTTGTATTATTTTTACATTGCATATATAATTCTTTGGTTTACCCAAATATATTCATTAGGCCATAGTGTTCAGAAATCAGAGATAAGAGTGTGAGCAGATGAACCTCTCTGATGAAGCTAATACACAAAAAAGCTCACCTGTATTCCCCTTTCTTATTTTTCATATTGTTAAATTTCCTGAGTGTTGTAGTCCAGACTTTATTTACCTGTCTGGTTCGTGTTCTCGAATTAGTCCCAGTTTTTCCGTGTCTCAGTTGTGCATAAATTAAGTTTCATCCAAACATAATCTGTACCTAGAGTGGGATGTGTCTGAATCACTCACACACACAAACACCCCTCCTCACTTAGGCTTGATGGCACATTGAGTTATCTTACCTTACTTCAGGGTCAGCCCCATGCTGTAACAGGCAAAGCAAACTCTGTGGCCTGCGGTATTCGGTGGCCAGATGGATGGGGAAGATAGCCCGAGTCTGCTGCTGGGAAATCACAGCACATTACAAACGTGGCTACACAGTGCCGCTCAGTGTGGCTCACTGTTCCAAGGCTTAAAGTACTTTAGCATTGGTTTGACAATTCTTCAGCATGCACTGAGATTTTGCTTTTTTTTTTTTTTTTTTCTTTTGACAGTCTCCTTATGTAGATCAACCTCGCCTGGATCTCATAAATCCATCTGCCTCTGCCTACCAGGTCCTGGGATTAAAGCCACCATTCCTGGCTAAAGATTTTCCTTTTCTGTTGCCTGTTTTGTTTTGTTTTTTACCCCTTTTAAATTTTTTTTTTAAAACTTATTTATTTGTATTTTATGTACATTTGGTGTTTTGCCTATATGTATGTCTGAGTGAGGGTGTTGAATCCCCTGGAACAAAACAGGAGTTCCAGACAGTTGTGAGCTGCCATGTGGGTGCTGGGAATTGAACCTGGGTCCTCTGGAAAGGTAGCCAGTGCTTTCAACCACTGAGCCATCTCTCCAGCTCCCTCCCCCTACACACACCTGTTTTAAATGACCCTTAGCTGGTGAATTTTAAATTATTGGTGTGATAGAGCTGGGCATGTTGGAGCATACCTATAAATAACCTTATAACACCTAGAAGGTGGAGGAGGGTCAGGAGTGCAAGGCCATCTTTGGCTAAATGAGATTCTGTGTCCTGCCCCCGCAAACCAGAAAAAAATATAAGTACAAATTCTCAAGGCAGTAGAAATAACACACAAAGCTTTGAAAATTAATTTCTATAAATAACTGTTGGTCTAAAGACAGTAGCAAATTGCTTTGAAATAATTTAGTCCTTAAATTAACCCACAAGTTGATTAACAAGAACATGTTATATTTTATAGGTCTTGCCAAAACCATCATCAGGTGTGAACCTTGTATTTCCAAGGTTTTCAGATAATGCAGCATATGTTCTTACTGTGATTAGCCGAGCTGTTTATTCTAGTTCTTAAAATACATATGGAAGGTTTACATCACGACTGCAGGATAAGAGGAGACAGGGACAAAGGAGGAGGTGGCTTTCTTTTGGGAAAAAGAGAAAGACAGCTAATTACAAAAGCCGTATTCAAGCAGCCTTAGCAGCTCATCCCTGCAATCCCAGCACTTGGGAAGATTGTAAATATGCTTTAGGCCAACCTGGGTAAGTTGGTGAGTTCCAGGCCAGCCTGAACTCTTGAGTAAGACCCTGCCTCAAACAAAACAAAACAACTGTCATGTAAAAACTTAGGAAGTGTGAATCAGAAGTGAAAATGATTCACCTACATGACATATCACTGTGGGTTTACATTGAGAGTGTGGTGTTGTGGTGTGTGTGTTGTGAAGCCCCCGAGGGGCTCACAGAGTCCCCAGGGCATTTGGGAGGAAGTTCCTCCCAAAGCCTTTGGCTGGTTTTTATTGTTGTTGCTGCTGTTTGTTTTGTTTTGTTCTTAAGACAAGCAAACCTAGAAAACTTACTATGGATCTCAGGCTAGCCTTGAACTTGAGGCGGTCCTCTTGCCTCAGCCTCCTGCATGTTGGGATTAGAAGGGTGTAACGCCACTTCCAGTTCCATTGTTTCTTTAAAGTGACTGAGAGAGTAGTGAGTACCTGGCTCAGGAGTAGTCTGTAGCTGGTGGTGTTGGCCAGGATGGTCAAGGGCTGGTTGACAGGATGGTTTCTGAGGAGAGTCTTGATTGTGTTACAGTCTTCCTTGATTATGGCCTCATAAAGTCTAGAGTGCAGCACAGTGACTGAGCTGTCCTCCAGCAGCATGGCACTTTCAGCCACAAGGTCTGTGCTTCCCCTTTTGGTTATGTTGCCCATGAGAAAGTCTCTAGAGCAAGGGCTTCTGAGGTGAGCAGATGCTGCTATGGAACTGGTCAGTTTCCATCTCTTATGATGATGACCACCTCTTTCAGTTCTAGAACTCTTCTAGAATTGTATTTGTCAACAAAATTCATTTCTATACCCGAGCCAGCCTTCCCTCGTGCCAAGCAAGTATAAGCAGTTTCTCAGCTATTAACAAACAAAACAAAAACACCCAAACTGGTATCTTATAGCTAAAATCATTTGCAATTTCCCTTACATATCAACTGTAATTAAAGCTAACAGTGAGATGGCTAGCGGTGAGATGCCAACCACCAAGCATGACACTTGGCTGGATTCTGGGGATCCACATGGTGAGACTCCTGCAGGTTGTCCTCTGACCCCATCCTCACGCCATGGTGTGCACAGTTCTTCCTTTCTTTCTTCCTTCCTTCCTTCCTTTCTTTCTTTCTTTCTCTCTCTCTCTCTTTCTGTCTTTCTTTCTTTGCCTTGATGTTTGCCTGGAACTGGAACTACAGACAATTGTTAGCTGCCATGTGGGTGCTGGGAATCGAACCCGGGTCCTCTGGAAGAGCAGACGGTGCTCTTAACCGCTGAGCCATCTCTCCAGCCCTGTGCACAATTCTTTAAGAAACAAAACTCAGCAGACCAAAACAGAGTGGGTCATATATGAGCATAGATTTGAGTTACATTTAATGTAAGATTGCAACTTTGAATCTCTTTTAATTTTAGTAAAATCTTTTCTCCCTGTTAGACGGTAATGTTTCTGCTGCAATGATTTGAAACATGTGTCTCTGTCTTGCTTCATTATGTAGCTAAGGGTGACCTTGAACTTCTGATGGTGCCTCCACTTCTCTAGTGCTGGATTGCAGACATGCTGCAATGCTTTATGCATTGCTGGAGTTAGAGCACAGGGCTTTGTTTGTGGTAGATAAGCACTCTGCCAGCTGAACTATACATCCCTGCCTGTTCTAAAACTTGTTCCTGAGTGGCCAGCCTTTTCAATTTGGTATGTGTGTATATGTGGTGTGTTCAGAGTGTGTGCACACACATGTGCTCTCTCGAGTGTATGTATGTATGTATGTAAGCCAGAGGAGGATTTTGGGTGTCCTACTCATATCCATTATTCTCTACAGTATTCTGCTGATAACAGTGTCTCTCACTGAACCTGGAGTTAGGAGGCTGATAGCCAACAAGTGCCAGTGATCCTCTTGTATTGTTTTATATAATGCTGGGGTCAGACACTCCTGCAACCACACCCAGCTTTTTACTTGAGTATTAGGGACAGGATGTAAACCTGACTGGCATCATAGTCACATTGATCCTGCTCTGCCTTCCAAGTCCTTGTGAGCCTCCATGCCTGGCAACTCTTTTTTTTAAGATTTATTATTTATTTATTTATTATGTATACAGATACAGAAAAGAGCACCAGATGTCATTATAGATGGTTGTGAGTCACCATGTGGTTGCTGGGAATTGAACTCAGGACTCCTGAAAGAACAGACAGTGCCCTTAACCTCTGAGCCATCTCTTCAGCTCCACCTGGTAACTCTTAACACAAGTTTCCACATTTATTTTAAGAAAACTGAGTTGACTTTTTCTTTTTATTTGTAGCCTAGAAATATTTTTCTTCATGGTCCTGATCAACAAGTAAAAATAGGAGACTTTGGTCTGGCCTGTGCAGACATCATACATAAGAGCTCAGACTGGACCAGCAGAAATGGAAAGGGTAAGGATTTGTTTGCTTGTTTTGTTTCTTTTTGCATTTAAAAATAAAGAGATATAGTTGAACATGTCCTTACATGCAGAAAATCAGAACTGTAATAACAACGCTTAGATGAGACCAAAGGCAGCGTCTCTTGGGTGCTGCAGTGCTCTGCTCACAGCACAGGATGGAGCTCAATGGCCTTTTCAATTGTAGGAACACCGACACACACGTCCAGAGTGGGGACTTGCCTGTATGCGTCACCTGAACAGCTGGAAGGATCCGAGTATGATGCCAAGGTAGTGCTTGTTTTCACCCTTTCCTCAATGTGTCAGGGATTAGAACAAGCAGAACAATAAGAGCAGCTCTGGGGAGAGGTGTGTGAGGCAGTGCTGAGTCCTACAGGAGATTTACCCGTCACGTCAGACTAGCCTAATAAGCATGTGGAGCTTGTGCACACACACACACACACACACACACACACACACACACACACACACACACACACACACACCTAAATGATGAAAATCAAGAGTTTCCCTTTTCAGCTGTGTGTGTGTTGCCTTAGGCTGCTTGACTATTTCAAAATCCATGATGTCACTAAATGTTGAAGTCAGCCTTCCCTAAATGTCACCATTCACTTTAGGAGGCTAGACTTCATGGAGGTTTTTAGTCTTTCATGCTTCTGAATTCAAGCAGAGGTAAATAAATAAATGGTACTGGGAAGTTTGCCACCTGACTAGCCTTGAAAGAGAATAAAGACACTGTAAAGTTTTAACCCTCTTCGTTCCCGGAAAAAAAAATTTAAATGCCTTTCAGTTTTATTTTTAATTTTTAAAACATCCTTGCATGTCCTAAACAAGAGCTCTATACTGAGCCCTGTTCCAAGCTCCTTTTTAATTTGTTTTGTTTGTTTTTTGAGACAGAGTTTCTCTGTGTATTCCTGGCTGTCCTGAAACTTTGCTCTATAGACCAGGCTGGCCTTGTACTCAGAGATCTGTAACATGAGGTTTCTGGCTGTCTGGCTGGTGGTCCAGACCCACAGACTGGATCTGCTTGCCACTGCTTAGGCCCCCAAAAATGACTCAGACGCTTATACTAATTTTATGCTGTTTGGCCTATGGGTCAGACATATTTCTAGCCAGCTTTTCCATCTTAATTCAACCCATTTCCTTTCATCTGTCCTGCCACTTGGCCCATGGCTCACCTGTGTTATCTTACATGTTGATTTTTGGGCAGCTCCCTTGACTCCGCCCTCCTTCCCCATCTGTGCTGATTTCCTGCCTACTTCTAAGGTGCCCACTAAAGACAAAACAGTTCCTTTATTCACAGCATAAAGACACCCCACATCAGACATCTGCCTGCCTCTGCCTCCTGAGTGCTGGAATTAAAGGCATGCACCACTCCTCCTGGCTCCTTTTTACTTTTTTAAATGTCTACATGGCCCAGGCTGGCTTCCAACTTATGATCTTCCCACCCCAGCCTCCTAAGTACTGAGATTATAGGCATGGACTGCCATTTCTGGTTCTTAAAATAAACCCCTTTTCAGTATAGCAGGATAGTCAATGATCTTTTTCATGAATCATTTATTTTGCTTTTCAGTGACTAGAAAAGAGTTGCCCAAAAAATTGATTGCTGTCCTTAAGAGCCTGTCTTCCTAATAAACTCCTTTTAGGGAAACTAGAACAGATTTTATGTAGTTTATAAACACTAACAAGAATGCTGGAGAGCTGGCTCAATGGTGAAGAGTTTTTGCTGCTCTTTCAGAAGATCAGAGTTTGAATCCCAGCATCCACATTAGGCTGCTTACAGCCATGTGGAATTCCACTGAATTCCAAGGAATCATATTCCCTCTTCTGGCTTCTGTTGGCACCCTCATACATGTACCACACACTCACTTAAATTTGTTTTTAAAAAATAATCTTGAAAAAGAAAAGTGCTCAATTATGAATAGTGGCAGAGGCAACCCTTAATAGGACTTGGTGACAGTCTCCTGTTGCTAATACTAGGGGTTGTGAATTTAGTCATTTTGCCTGGGTCACTCTGTCAAGCCTGAATTATGGTGGGGTAGTGAGAAAATATCCCTGTTGTAGGGTAATTACTGTTGCCGTTGGGAGGAAATCCCTGCCCTTTATCCACCCATTGTCCTCCAGAGCCATGTATGCCCTCTCTGGATATAAAAGGGATGGAGTTAGGAAAGTCCAAGGCATGTATCTGCTGCTGAGGCATGAGACATCCTGCTGTGTTCCTTCTGCTGATTCTGTAAGGTCTCATTCTTGGACATCTTTACCTGAGAGGCTGTGCTGTTAGAAGTGCTCTCTAACTTTATAACAAATCTTTGCATGCCTACTTTTCTTCTCTGCAGTCAGATATGTATAGCTTGGGTGTGATCCTGCTGGAGCTCTTCCAGCCATTCGGGACAGAAATGGAACGAGCAGCAGTTTTAACAGGCCTAAGGACTGGTCAGATACCTGAATCCCTCAGTAAAAGGTGTCCGGTGCAAGCCAAGTATATCCAGCTCCTAACTGGGAGGAATGCATCCCAGAGACCGTCCGCTCTTCAGCTGCTGCAGAGTGAACTTTTCCAGACAACTGGAAACGTATGTATCGTCTTCTTTTCTTAAATAGTTACTGAACATTCACTTTGGGTTGGTATGATCCCAAGAGCTTGCTTCTATATTTATGGATAGGATCTCACACTAGCCCAGGCTGACCTTGAACTCAGAGCAATCCCGTGGCAGCTTCTTGAGTGCTAGGATTGAAGATGTGACCTATCCACTCCAAGGCAGCTCACAATTCTGAGGCTGACGTTGCTAATCTCCTTTGCACAGATGAGGAAGGCTAGGGAAGTTAAGGAATTCGTCACATGGTGACAGGTACTGTTACTAATAGCAGTATGCTCATTATCTAAAAACCTAGCTGTCCATCTTGAATCTGTTCACCCTTAGCTCTCAAGCTGTTTTGTATGTTAGAGATTCCTTGGCAGAAGCCTCCCCTGCACTGGTGAGATGGCTCAGCAGGCAAAGTACTTGGCTGGCAAGTCTCACACCCACACTGGCTTCCTTAGAATCTATGGAAAGGTGGAGAACAGACCCCACTCCATATATGGTCCATGGAATGTGCACTTCTACCCAACCATAAACACACTCCTAATAAAAATAAAACCCTGTCCTGTACACCACAGCACTACAGATCTTCAAACCAACATCTTTGTTTCATGGTAGCCAGTGAAATCTAACATTTCTTTTCATGCTGAGCAAAATATGAAACTCAGAACTTGTTTCAGTTGTGAATTTCATTTCACATTTTTTTTTGAGTTTTGGGGTTTATGGAAACAAAGTAGTTCCCTAAGAGTTTCAAATATTGAATTCATACAAATAACATAGGAATATCCATCATTCAGGTAAGTGATGGCACACTACTAAATAGCTGTTCTAAAATGTAGTGGAGGCTATAGTTTCTTTTCTGTCCCAATTTTGCTAAGTCAGGAGAAAAGTTTTTTTTTTTTTTTTTTCCTTCCTAACCGTGGGCTTTTAAACAATTATAATGTACTTGGTAGTAAAAAGGGTAGTGATTCTAAGCAGGGATGGACAGTAGTGGTAGGGATGGCCTGTGCATATCTTACAGCATACAGCTTACAGTGTCTGAAGCTGGCTTTCTCCTGTCATATGGCTGTGGTGCCAAGATAGTGAGTGACTCTACTACATATGGAAACAGGTGATTCATCTCTTTTTTGCTCTAGAAACCTAAAGTTTCATCAAAGGTTGACTCAAGATATAGTCTTTAGTGAAGGTGGCCACTCTTGACATTGCAACAGAAATTCATGTACAAAGTTTACACTTGAGAACCATGGCACCAAGTGACAAGTGTTTGCGCATGTTTATTCGTATGTGTGTACACACACACACACACACACACACACACACACACAGAGTTTTAACTAGGTTACAGTTCTGTGTTGGGGCACATTTATTGCTATCCACAGCCTCATGCAGTCAGTCACGTGGCTTATGGGCCCTGGATTGGTCCTGGGTGCCTAGGACTACTCAAAGTATGATCTCTAAACCAGCAGCCAGCCCAACTATCACAATCTGCATTCGAACAGAATTTCCAGGTTCTGTTCAGTATTTGAGTAGCAGTGCACATGTGTTAGACTTTCCAGATGAGGTCTCCAGGTCAGCAGAAGAATGTCCTGAGAGACTATGATAGCATTCTCTGGCCTCTCCTCCCCACTCCAGTCTACTAATAAATTCTAGAAAGTCAAGAAGTGGAGATCTGTACTTTATGGTTCCCAGGAGTGATTCTGAATGACACTAGTTGTGAACCACTTCCAGTGACTCCATAAAAACTAGCTAGGCTAGAAGGTAGATCATTAAGGTGCTTGCCTCAAAAACATCAAGGTTGGCAAACAGGTCAGTGAGTATGGGCACTTACTGTCAAGCCTGGTGATCTTTTTAGTCTTTGAAATGCATACAGTGGAACTTCTGACCTCTACAAGTGCATCACAGTACATGTACACACCTGGACACATACACAAAAATAAATTTAAATATGCAGGTTTGGTGGCATGCACCTGTAATCCCACTGATGTTGAGAAGAGAAATGCCTGGAAGTTCATGAGCCAACTATTGTGGCCTGGGTGGCAGATGAAGTTCCAAATCAATGCCTTGTGAACCAGCAGATAGATGTCCCACCCCCAAAGATGGACAGACTTTGAAGGAAGACACCTTGAGCTCCAGTCATAGGCATCTCTTAATGGAGCATTTGCAGGCTAGAAATATCTCATAATTATAGCCGGTATTGTGGCAACTTAACACTTGGCCCTTTCAGGGGTGACTAGTGATGTTGGGGCTGTGAGAGCTGCTGTTCAGGCACAGCCAGTTTATATGAACATTTCAAAGGCCAGCCCATTTTAATGGAGCTTAAAATGTTTTCTTTCTAGGTTAATCTCACATTGCAGATGAAGATAATAGAGCAAGAGAAGGAAATTGAAGAACTAAAGAGGCAACTCAGCCTCCTTTCCCAGGACAAAGGGTTGGAGGGATGAGAGAGAAAATGGGGCCTACCTGTGGAGCCTGAATTATGCTGCCCACTGTGAAAGTGCACTTGCACTCTCAGCAAGCCTGTGCAAAGATGTAAAAGGACTCCCAGCTTCCCTTTTCCTCAAGGAACCATTTTATGACCCAAGACTGCACTAACCTAAGCCTGTTCCTCCTGCCCTCTCCAAGTTTCAGTTGCTAAATTTCCTACTTAAATGGTACTGTCCACCCCTGAAATTGAAGGAAAGGCACCATTCCATTACTTTAAGCTATGCCTGTTGACCATCCTGTCTTCCAGAAGGTTCTGCAGAAATCAGTGCTCCCCTCTCCCACAGCCAGGCTGTATGCCAGCTGGGCTACTATTATTGTGACAGCTGCAAGTCTTTTCTGGTCCTTTCTCACTACAGCTGAGGCCAGTTACCAAACAGACACTTGATCACTCCTTGGCTCAAAACTTTTATGGGTTGTGTACTGCCTGGAAGGTCAGAGTTCAGCTTCTTAGCACAGGGCACCATCCCCAGCTTTTCTGTTCTCTTTCCACATAGCATCACCCTCAGCTTGCTCCAATCAGGTGTTGAACTGCTTACCCTCAAGTGATCTTGGCAGCTGAGATGTCATGCTTTCTGCCTTTATCTTGTGCAGTGTCCATGATGCATTTCCTTTTTAGAGCCCAAAACTCCCCAAACTACCTGAGCATTCTTCAGCCAGCAGTCTCTGGTGCCTTTGAGTACCTGCCCCCTGGCTGGTAGTCATCTCAGTGCATTGCACTTGATTTTACTGACTTAAATAAAATAAAATCCACAGATTATGTTTATTGATGCCTGACAAATGGCTTAGTGAAAAGATTGTGATTGAAGCCCTATTATTTTTATATTCAACCCTGCAAGATGTGCCACTAGAATTCAATTAAGGAGCTGGAGAGCAGAGCTGAAGGAGACCAAGTTCTCACAGGATTTCAGCCACCGCTGCACATTGGTGGGTGCTGCCCCACTGCAACCCCCAGTCTGCTGGACCACAGACCACAGAACCACATCTGCCACAGTGAGCTCATTCCCAACGAGCCACGGGCTTTTCCCCAGAGCAGAGTTCATAGAGCGGAAAACGGCTGCTTTCTCTTTACTGCTCCCTTCTTTCAGCTGAAACATGGCAATATCCACCCAGCTGTCGATGAGGGTTAAGTTGACAGCGTTGTGCTTCTGGCCAAACAGAGAGAACAAGAACCGTGCAATGTTCCCCTCTCCTTCGATGGGGCACATTGTCTGTACGCTGAATTTCATCTGTGTCTTGGGCACTGGAAAGGAAAAAACACCATGTAGAGTCAAAGTGACAGCCTTGTGCTCTGTAAAAGGGAGACTCATGTTCATACACCAATGGAGACAATCTTCAAGAGCATTACCAACACCTTTAATTCAGTAGAGTAACAGTCGAGAACTTTAGATTTTAATTTTTGTTGTTTTTGAGACAGGATCTCAACTATGTATCGACTACCTGGAGCTTGTTTTGTAGACCAGGTTGGCTTGGAATTTAAGCGATCTGCCTGCCTCTGCCTCCTAAAGGGCTGGGATTACTCTACCATACCAGGCTTTTAAAACTTTTAAAACTGCAATCTGCTACCTTAAAAAAGTAACTGAGAGCCAGAGATAACTTAGCAGGTAAAGGCACTGCCCCCAAGCCCAGCACTTAGAGCAGTCCCCTGAGCTCAGTCCCCAGGACTTATAGCAGAAGATATCATTTCTGCAGGACAACTTCTGCAACTTGTCCCTGACCTCTACAAGGGTGCCCCCTGCAACCACACAAATACATAAGTATGTTTAAAAGAATTTAAAAGCAGCCAAGTAGCCCTTTCTGCTATTTTGTTAATGATGACCATCAAGCTAGACAACTTAAACCATCTAGTCCAACCCCTTGCCATAAATTTGGAGGCTACTCACCAGGACTAGATGTCCCATTGCCCAGGGCAGCTGAAGGTAGTTAAGCTACCATTGGATGCATGCCCAGGCATAGTAGCACATGTCTGTAATTCTCTGTTTGGAAGATAAGACAAGAAAACCAAAGACCAGATTTGAAACTAACTTGGATGACTTTCTCAAAACATCACTGGATGGGTGACATTAATGTGCATCTACCTCTCTCAGGCAAGAGAGGCATTTCTCAGTGATGATGAATAAATGATACCCTTCTGTCCTTGAATGAGTTTTTAGAATGTCATGACCAGTGGTATATATCCACTACTTCCCTTACTCTAAGCCTCAGTTACCCTGGAATTGTCTCACTGAGAAACTCCAACCTCTCCAGAGCACTGAGGGGTACTCTGGTGCCAAAACTTACCTCCCTCTCGAATGGCTCCATAAGCTGGCTAAAACTGGAGAGGATTTCACCCAACAACAAACAGCTGCAGTTGGTACTATAGACTATCCCACCCCTTTGCAGCCCAACCCAGGCCCACTATTTACCGTTCTTCCAAATCAAAGTGAAGCCCAGCTGATACTCGTGGCGGGACTGTTTTCTAGCCTGCTCCCCAAAGCACTTAAGAAGATTCTCAGGTACATTCTTGACTGATGAATGTGTGTGCACAGTGGACAGGACCCTGTAGCGTTCACAGAGCAGCCTGTGCAGCACAAGCAGGGAGAGGGGTGGGGAGGCTGGGTTTGCATTGATCACGATGTCTTTCAGTGCCCCATAATCCTGAGGGAGAGACAAATACACCAGTCTTTCAGTGCCCCATAATCCTGAGGGAGAGACGAATACACCAAAGCAAACAAAAGCCAGTTGACCAGGTGTAGCGCACACCTTTAATCCCAGCACTCTGGAGGTGGAGGCAGGTGTATGAGAGTTCAAGAACAGGGCTATACAGAAAACCCTATCTTCAAACAAAAGTGCCATCTGTGTGAACAAATGAACCAGGTGTTCTCCCAAGAACTTTCCAGGGTCTTTTTGAGTCAACTCCCACTTAAAGATGCCGCTGTAACCTCACTTGACAGTTAAAAAGGTAAGCAGGTTATCTGAAGTCAGCGAGCTCAGTAGGAAGTGCAGCTGGACATAAGCCTGTAATTCAATGCTTTCTAGTGGGTAGGAGGATCAAGAATTTGAGACACTGGGCTATAAAATTAGTCTGGGGCCACATGGAAACCTATCTGTTGCACAAATCCTAATTGGTCTTAATAAAAACCTGGAGCCAGATATCGAGGTTAGATACTGAAAGATCAGAGGAGCCAGCCAATAGAGAGCCTTCTTACCTCTACCGAGTCCTCCAGCTGAGAAGACTGAGTTCTTGTCTCCGACCTTATATTCCTTTCTCTGCCCAGCCATGTCACTTCTTGCCTCAACCTCCCTAGTGTTCAGATTAAAGGTGCATGGGTGCGTGCATGTGTGTACATGTGTGTGTTTACACACTTGCACACTCGCCTCCCAAGTACTGGGACCATCTGATATTCAGGCAAGCTTTATTTGTTAGAGCATACACAAAATATCACATTTTTATTCCCCCCTCCCAAAAAAAGTGGAAGATAGCTCAGTTTGTAAAGTGGGACAGAGAAACGTCTGGCTATAGCAAGGACCTAAGTTCAATTTTCAAAACCAATTGTGCCTTAGTTCCAGAGCTGAGGAGGAAATCTAACTGCTGCAACTCTGGCCAGCTGGTTCTAGGCTATTTGGTGAGACATCCTGTCTCAAAAGAAACATGTGCTTTTTAGATCTTACACTGCATTGTCAGGATTCTAGATTACTAATACAGGATCTTGGACAATGCTACTGCATCTTCAAGTAGCATCACCACTTATGAACATGGGACAGCCTTGCCATATGGAGTGATCCCCTAGGTAACCTGAGTCCTATAGAATTCAATCATGAATGCTAGCTAATAAATTAATTTTTTGTAGTAGTAACACAGCCACTGCTGACCCTTCTTTCCAGCCCCTACAACTTACTCCTAATACAGTAAACTTAAAAAGTACATTTGAAGTGCAAGATTGGAACTGGCTTGTAGCAATGTATTTTGACAGAGGTGGTGAGATTTTTACTTGTGTGGTCAGAGCATTTGCTCAGAAAGTTGAAGACACCTCTGCTCTGCCAAGTGGCATGTAGAATGAGCTGAGATGCCCTCCCCTTCCAGGGTTTCCAAGAAGCTGGGAGCCCCTCCTCTGCCCTCTCTTGCTCACCCCTCATGGTAAGAAGAGGCTTTGGGGCTCTTATCACCCTTGACTCTAAATCTGGCCTGTGAGCTGGGTGCAGTCATTCATTTTGTTTATTTATTTAATTTTTGAGACAAGGTTTCCCTGTAGCCTGGCACTCCTGATCCTTTCTAACCCAGCCCCAAAGTGCTAGAATCACAGGAGTGAGCCAGCACAACAGCTCTAGGTGCAGTCATTTAGAGGAAAAATAAAGAAAACAAGCTCTTTGCATCACCTCTGAAAACTAGAAATCCAAGCCACTGGGGCACAGACATCCGGTTTCTCACCTTTCAAAGTGAACCTACCTTTCCAAGCACCACATTCAGATCCAATGCATTTGTGGTTAAAGGCGTGGGCTCATCAGCTTGCAGGATATTGGTTACATCCAAGTCCGCATCTGGAGTGTGAATCATCTTTGAAAGGCCATCAACTGCTGCCTTCAACTCATACAAACGCTTTAAAATATCATCTTGGTGGGATTCAAGGGCTTGCAGGGATGGCTCAGATGTTTCCTAAAGAAACCAACATCTGAGTGGTCACTTCTCACATCATAGAACTCTGCTTAAATTAGATCACTTACCTTACTTCACTGACCCAATTTCCACCTTCTAAAGACACACCACAGAACCAGTAAGATGGCTCAGTATATAAAGGTGCTTGCTGGCAATCCTGGAATTCGGGTTCTATCACCCAGACCCTCATGGTGGAAGAGAGAACCAACTTCCGCAAGCTGTCCTCTGACCTCCACATAGATACCACATAGATAGTAAGCACCCTCCTCCCCACCAAAATATAAATGCATTTAAAAAATAAAATGATGTGAAGCAACAGAATCATCTTTCTTCCAGTCTAGGAGGTCCTACAAATCAATCCACAATGCTCCATAACAATGAAGAAACATGACTGAATGAGACTTGAAATTCCCATTTGGAGGCTGGAGAGATGTCTCAACAGGAGTACTTGCTACTCTTCCAAAGGGTTGTTTGGTTCCCAGCACCTACATCAGAAGGCTCATCCCTGACTGCTAGTAACTCCAAAGAGATCTGACACCCTCTTCTGGTTCCCACAGGCACTTACACACACATAGCAATCACTCACTCAGACATACATACATATAAATAAGAATAAAAATAAATCAAAATAGTTGATTTCCCATTTCAGGTAATTTAGAAAAAAAGAGGAAGAAAATGAAAAAGTACTATTCTTCCACTAGCCGTTCTTTTTTTTTACTTTTGATACAGGGTTTCACTATATAGACTGAAATGCCCTGGAACTCACAATCCTGTTTCAGTTTCCAGTATACTGGGATTACCATCATGCCTAAAAGAAAAACAAACAAAAAACCTCAACTTATTTAAAATAGAAGAAGGTCTTCGCTATGTGTTGTCCAGCATGGCCTTGAGCTTCCAGCTCATGTGATCTTCCTACCTAGGCTTCTCATTGTACCCAGAATTATTTATTCTCAATAATAGGCTAATTAAAAATACTTTGCTTAAGCCATGGTGGTGTGCACCTGTAATGTCAACATTGGGGAGGATGTGACAGGAAGATTGGGAGTTTAAGGACAGTCTTAATTGTTAAATAGCAAGTTTGAGTCTGGCATGGAGTATATGAGACACTGTCTAAACCACACATCCCCAGCATATCCTCAGACTGCTTGAATAAGCAGAGAAAAGATAGAGGAGGGACAATAGAAAGTATCATATGCAAATAATGAGGAAAAAGAAACTTGGGCCTTTTAAGATTCATTTTTATGAGTATGGGTATTTTGCTTGCATGTATGTCTCTGCATGTTTGTGAACCAGTGGCCGCAAAGGCCAGAAGAGACAGTTGGATACCCTGGAACTAGAGTTACAGGCAGTTGTAAGTTTATGGGTTCAGAGAATCAACCCAGGTCCCCTGCAAGAGCAACAAATGCTCTTAAGCACTGAACCACTGGAGTATCCTTCAGTCTGGAAGCAGCTCCCTGGGGCAAATGCTCCCTAGGGACAGGTGATAAGGTTCCCAAATCACCATAAGGCATTCTCTTATCTTGGTCATCTGTCACATTTGTTACTAAGATACGCAACTCCATGAAGAGGAAGAGGAAACACTTCATCCTTTGTATCCATGCTTCCTTTTTGCCCAGCAGAGTCTGGCATGCACTAAGAAACCAATTATTTACTGATGAGTAAGTCTCAAACTACAGGCTTTAATTATATATATTTACTTATTGTGTATACACACAAGTGTGGATGTCAGAAGAAGGCATAAGGGCATCCACCACGTGTACTCTAGGGATCCCAGGTATGAAGCCAAAAACTTTTATCCATGGACTGAGACACACACACAGACTCTGGGTTCTTTGTTGTCCCCTGGAACTATACAGTTGAAAGTGCATTTGGCCATGCCTCTATGACAATCCCTAGCTGAAGTACCACTGAACCATGTCTGATGCTGTTTTCATAGCTCTGTAGTTAGACAACTGTTAATATCACTAGGTTTTGAGTTAACCACTTCTCTTCCAGTTTAGGTAAAATAATGTCAAGCAACAAGAAAATTGACCACAGCCACATCTATTTACACATCTGTCCAAAATGACAGAATTTCTGTCTGCTGGAAATTTGGGCCATTTGTGATTATTAAGAGTAGGAAATTTGAATAAATCTTTAGAAAAGAGATAAAAACAATAGTGATAAAATAAACATGGTAAGATAGTCATTTTGAATTAGGCAAAGTGACACACACTCTAATCCCAGAATTTAGGAAGTAGAGGCCAGAGAGTTCAGGATTATCTTTGGCTACATGAGTTCAAAAACAGCCCTGTTTCTGCTCCAACCCCCAAGGCCAGGAAACATAAAAAGGAACCTCAACTTACTCCAATTTAAACTACATTAGGATACCTACATTATCCTGCCAGTGGCAGCATAAACTGGTATAACCGCTTTGGAAAACAATTTATCCAGATAAAGTGGAAGACAGACCTGCCCACTAGATCAGGAATTCCTCTACAGCCTATTTATGTTAGCTGGTCTATAAATTCCAGTGCCCATGAGTAAGGGTTGCCGGGTGTGGCCAGGCAGTGTAAAGAAAAACCATCACTTGGGTTGTCGCAACAAAATGACTGAACAGCATTCTGTTCAGCATCTTGTACAGCATGCCAGACAAAAGAACACACACTATATGTTTCCAGTGCCATCAAGATTACATAGCTTAAGGATACATACTCAACCTAATGGCAAAAACCAACATACGACTATTTTAAAAGTCAGGACTTCTTGTGGAAAAGTTGCAAACGGGAAGGACGGGTTACTAAAACTGTCAAACTGTAAATTCTTGTGTTCACTTTTCTGTGCGGCTGACGATCGCGACAGGCACCTAGGGCAGCAGTGACCCAAGTAGGTTTTGTCGGACTCAGCCTAAGAAGGGCAAGGACCTAAGGAGCTGTAGCGCCGGCGCACTAGACTGGACAAGGAATAGGACAGGGCGCGGCGTGGCAAGCGCCTGCGCACAAGGCAGGGGCCGCACGCTCCTACCTGCACGTGGCCCGCGTCAGTCGCGGGGCTGCTGGTCTTGCTGTGCACGTTGGGGAGCCGGTACATGCAGGTTGGAAGCTCTACACGCAGAGGTGCGCTGCCTCCATGATAGGGCTTTACCTGGTACATCGGCATGGTGGGAACCAAAGGAAGGAAGGTAGCGAGCGAGGGACACAAACGCTCACAGGCCACTCAAGGCCGTAGCCGCCTTCTTTCTGACCCGGCTGCTGGAGTTCCGGAAAAAAAGAAGTCCGTGATGCCTTTATTGGTTGGGGCGTTATGACGTCACCAACTCGACCTTTGAAGTAGCCAATCAATAGTAAGGAAGTCTTGGCAAGCCTTCGGCATCCCTCCCGGAAGGGGCGGGGCTATATGTCAAAAGTAGCCAATGGGTGACCTAGGAGATGTGTCCACTGGAGCAGCGGCGCGAACTCTGCCGCAGTGCCCGAGACTGGAGAGGTGCTGAGTCCATGGAGCAAACCCAGGGCGCGAGGTGAGCTGGGCTTTCAGTCCCCCTCGGGCGTGTTCTGTGGAGTTCCCGGTATTCGGCCTCCTTAAAAGGACCGCAAGTGGCTGAGGCTCGGGGCAAGTTCACAGACCCTCACGCTGGGCCTGGTTCACGATGAGGAAGCTGAAAGCCCCAGGCGATCCCTCGGCGTCTTTGGGCAATAGGGCCCTGGACTTGAAATCCAGCATGAAAATAAATTCCTGCAAACAGAATTTGGTGTGTAAGGGGGACTGAGTATAAATGAGAACTTGGAAAGTGAGCAAAGGGTTACGGTAATTTCTTAGATTTCATTAAGTTGCGTTGCTTCTATGTATTTGATATATCTTGTTCACATCAAAGTCATCGAAAGACAGCAGTTACTTTCAGCGATAGATTTGTAGATCCAGATTTGCTGTCTGTATTTAAATATTGCCATTTCCCCCACACTCAAAGTACTGGAAGTAGACCTGTTGCAGAATAAACTCATTTTAGATAGTTTGCATTTTATGTAAGATCCTCTGCGGTTAGGCGTCCTAGACAAGTAAAAAAAAAAAAAAAAAAAAAAAAAAAAATGAGGTAGGGCTATGAACTCAGGCAACTCCTACCTCAAACACCCGAGTGCTATGATTAAACCATCCTCGGCCAAACAAGTGAGATTCTTTGCAAGGTAGAATGAAGAAAAAAAGAGATTTATTTCATCATGGTTTTTGGAAGTCTACTATGTGATAGACCCTATGGAAAATACCCAAAGATTTTTCCCCTAAGGAAGCACCGATGTTCCATTATACTTTAATGAAGTTTTTCATAGCCAGGAAGCGATTCTTTCCTGTGACTAGACCATAAGAGAATTAATGGTGGTAAATTGGAACCTAGTCATGACTAGACTTTCCTATGAGAAGACAATGGGCACCACTAAAACTTTAAGCCTTAAGATTGTCTGACTGGATTTGATGGGAACCAAGCCCGTTGGACCACACCTGTAATCATAGCCCTGGTGGTATAGAAACAGTAGGATCAGGAGGTTATAGTTACACTTGGCTACATAGGGAGTTTGAGGCTGTCCTGGACTAGATTGAACCCTGTGTCAAAAGAAACAAAAAGCAAACCAAAATGGATGATAGCAAGAATAGATTGGAGGCAAGCCAGTACTGGAGCAAGAAACTTGAACAGCTTAGTGTGGTAATGAAGGCCTGTAACCCTATCATCTGGGAGGCTGAGATGAGGATCTTAAATTCTAGGCCAGTCTGGGTTATGAACTTTGAGGACTTTCCTTGGAGTAGTGTAGGCAGGCAGCTTGGATTTCAATTCAGTTTTCAAAAGCAATTTTGTAAAAGGCAAAAAAAAAAAAAAAAAAATGTTGCGGGAGCTGGAGAGATGGCTCAGCAGTTAAGAGCACCAACTGCTCTTCCAGAGGACCCGGGTTTGATTCCCAGCAACCACATGGCAGCTAACAACTGTCTGTAGTTCCACTTCCAAGCAAAACACCAAGGCAAATAAATAAATAAAGTTTTTAAGAAAAAAAAAATGTTGCTTTAACTTTTCAAGAATGAATATCTCAGGGGCTGGAGAAGTGGCTCAGAGGTTAAGAACACTGACTGCTCTACCAGAGGTCCTGAGTTCAATTCCCAGCAATCATATAGGGGCTCACAACCATTTATAATGACATCTGGTGTCTGCTTCCGACATGCAGCCACGTGTGCAGGTAGAACACTGTATATATAATAAATGAAATCTTAAAAAAAATGAAAATCTCATTGTCTTAAGAGCTTATTGTTCTCTAGCTTGAGCGATATAACGTGTTGTAGTGGGAATCAGGCATTATTTACCTTGACCTCGATGTGTGGCCTTTAGGCCTTGAAGACCCATATACAGAAGACCCATAGAGCTTGGCCAGCAGCTAAGACCAAATACACTTCATCTCTCCTTCCTATTTACTCCCTCACACTCTTAAAAAAAAAAAAAAAAAAAAAAAAAAAGCCACTGCTGCGACATAAACCAGTCCAATTTTCCAAAAATTGCCCTACAGTTAAATCTCTTATATCAATAAGTGTTTCACAAAAACCCTTTAATAAATATTAATCTTTTATATAATCAGTTACTAATAATTAATACCTACTACAATGTATTCTCCAAGTAGATGCCTGTGTAATTAGAATTTCATTATAGGATAGTTTTAAATACCTGCTAACAGATGTTTACAGTCTGTAAGCATTCATATCTACAAGAATAATGAATGTGTTTATATAAAGTATGAATGAGGCCAGGTGGTAGTGGTACATGTCTTTTATTCCAGCACTCAGGAGGCAGAGGTAGGTGGATCTCTGTGAGTTCCAGTCCAGTCTGGTCTATAGAACAGTTAGAGTTGTTTTATAGAAAAACTCTGTTTCAAAAAATGAAAGAAAAAATGAATGAATGAATGAATGGGGTAAGTTGACTAGTAACAGATGAATCATTTACCATAGTGAAAAGAATCTGCTTTCTCTAAATGTTTGCTTTGTGTTTTGTATGATTTTTTTTTTAGTACAGAACTTGCTAAGGCCATCAAGCCTATTGATGGGAAGTCAGTTCATCAAATTTGTTCTGGGCAGGTGGTACTCAGTTTAAGCACTGCCGTAAAGGAGTTGGTAGAAAATAGTGTGGATGCCGGTGCTACCAGTATTGGTAAGTGTGGAAAAGTCTGAAGCAACAAGAAATCATCATTTGTGTTACTTATTTAAGAAGCATTACTAGAAAACAGTCAAATACTGTGGTACCAATAATTTATTATTTTGAAGTTAGCACTTAGTTGTTGTGTGAGAGGCTTTTCCTGGGGAAATGCAACACATGCAGGTCCACTCACCGTTGATAGGGAACTCTGATAGACCAAAGAAACAGGTGTACCACATTCCAGCTTGGTGAATTAATGAGTTTTTAATGCTGTTACTAACAAATATGGATGAGGGGTTATTTGCAGGATCAGGAATGATTCAAAAAGCAGTTGTATTACCAAAACACCCACCCTAGCTTGAATGGTGATCCCTGAAAGCTTCATCCCAGGAACTCTGCCAGCCTTGGAGTTTCAACTTTCCCAGACTTGTGACATGCTGGAGTCTCATTGGCCCCCTTCATCCTGAAGGGAATCTTTCAAATCAGAGAAAACTGTTATACAACAATTTAGAGCTTAATATTTAGCTTGAGGGTTACTATCTCTGTTATAGAGACAAGAAAACTGAAGTACCTGGAATTTGGTTTTTTGAGGCTATAAAGCTTATAAAATATGATCTAGGAACTCTGAATGGAGAGCCTGTTCTTATATCTTGGTTGTGAGCCTTGCTTTGCTGAGCCATGCCACCAACCAGAGCCTATTCTCAATAACTATATTAAAAGCATTTCTTTTGAAATAATAATAATAATAAAAAACCAACTCTTTAATCTGGGTTTACAAATAATCCAGAAGGACTTTCAAAAATTAAACATGCAAGGCTAGGATTGTAGCTCTGTTGTAGAGTGCTGCCTAGCATCTACAGCATCCTAGGCTTGATCCTCAGTGCCACATACACACATGTACACACATCCCCAGGATGACAGCAGTAACTTTAAGTAAAAATATAGACATGATTGCTAAGTTTGAATTTTGTTAGGGATATTGTCAACATAAAAGCTTTTAGCATGGATTAATCACTGAGAAATAAATATTTTGATTTTTTTTTTTTTTTTTAGATGTGAGGCTTAAAGACTATGGAGTGGAGCTCATTGAAGTTTCAGACAATGGATGTGGGGTAGAAGAAGAAAACTTTGAAGGTCTAGGTAAGATAAATGTGCCAAATAGTAAAGTAATTGTTTCCATGTGTCTCAGAAGTTTGAGTAACACTGTGGTGGATATTGCATATGTCCTTTGGTCTATCGCCTAAGACACTTTTGGTCTGTCTTTCCTCTCTTTCAGCTCTGAAACATCACACTTCTAAGATTAAAGAGTTTGCCGACCTGACCCAGGTTGAAACTTTTGGCTTTCGGGGGGAAGCTCTGAGCTCACTGTGTGCACTGAGGTGATGCTTATTATACTAATCAATTTGATGCTTTATGCAAAAACTTCTGAAAACTTTTTAGCTTGATTAGAATTGTTGTTGTCTTCACTTTACTATTGGAATATCTTGACACTAACTTCTGGATTCTCTTTTATCTAACTGCCGATGTAAGTAATATTTCTGAAATGTGAGAAATAAAGGAATAAAATGAAGCAAATAGTATTGTAGAAGAGTCCTTGCTTGTCTTAAAACATTTATTAACTTAAAGTGGCACAGAGGCTGGGGGTGTAGTTTAGCAGCAGAGTGCTTCCCTATAATACATGATGCCTGGGGCTAACCAATAGCACTGCAAAAATAAATAAAAATAAAATAATGCAAAGATGATAAATTATTAATACCATCAATTTTAGTTTTTCAGTTTTTAGGAAAAGATTTAATGAAAGCCCTATTTAATTACAATGAAGTTATAAATTTTTAGCTTTATTTGAATTATGTCTTTTGGATTCTTTGTGAATGTTTTCTTAGTAACTGAATTGAGAAATAAAACTTTGAGAATAGAATTTGAGATCTTTATTGTTTTGCAACTCAACCCAAAAAAATGAAATCTTTCACAAGAGCCATTTATAAAATGGTCTCACCATTCTTTGGAAACCCAACTTTAGATGGTGGCTCCTTACCACTTAAAACCTAAATTGCCTCTTAAGAATATCACCTTTTCAGGAAGGTTCTGAGAGAAAGGGAAGTGGGAAAAGGTTTTTCTGAATCTAATCCTGCTGAGTTTCTTAGGTTTCTGCACACACACAGACCCCTTGCAATGCTAGGGATTGAACTCTGAGTTCAAAGCAAGTCTAGGCAAGTGCTCTGCTTCTGAGCTACATCCCAGCAACCCTTTTGCATCTCTAATTGGACATGCCATCCCCGTCATTCTCTTATAGTGATGTCACTATATCTACCTGCCATGTGTCTGCAAGTATTGGGACGCGACTGGTGTTGGACCACAATGGGAAAATCACCCAGAAAACTCCCTACCCCCGACCCAAAGGAACAACAGTCAGTGTACAGCACTTGTTTCATACACTACCTGTGCGTCACAAAGAATTTCAGAGGAATATTAAAAAGGTAGTAGTAAATTCACAATCACAGCCTTCAGAAGTTTTACTAATGTAGTGATGGATGGTGGTGCATGTCTTTGATCCCAGCACTTGGAAGGCAGAGTCAGGTGGATCTCTGAGTTCAAGGCCAGCCTGGTCTATAGAGCGAGTTCCAGGACAGGCTACCCCAAAAAAGAAGTTTTACTAATGTAGTATATGAGTAAGTAATTTATACAAGGTGTTTATCAGTTGATTTTCTTTCTTTAATTTAAAAATGTAAAAAAAAAAATTTTTTTTTGAAACTGGTTTCATTATGTTCTGGCCTTTCCTTGTCAACTCTTAACCTCTGTCTCCTTAATGGGGAATTAAAGGCATGTGCTGCCATGCCCATCTGTGGTTTATTGAAACAGGATCATGCCATATACACTATTGCATAACTGACTTTTCCCATATTATAATTATCTTTTTTGGTAACTTTGTATTATCTTTTCATTATTCTTCCATGATATAGATATACTTAATTTAATTAGCTCCTCAGTAATGGTGGTTCAAATTGCTTCTAAGGGTTTGTTTGCTCTAGTTTATTTTTTTTTATTTCATATGTATGAATGTTTTGCCTGTATATATGTCTGTGTACCGCATGTATGCCTGATGCCCTCTGAGGTCAGAAGAAAGCATTGGGCCTCCTGGAACTGAAGTTATAAATGATGGTGAGATGCCATGTGGGTCTCAGATCTTTATTTTTAGAGGTTTCGTTTGGTTTGGGTTTTTTTTCAAGTTTGAGACAGGATCTCATACTATACGGCACAGGCTAATCTGAAACTCACTACATAGCTCAGACTGGCTCAAACTGAAGGTGGTTCTCCTGACTTGGTTTCCTAAGTTCTAGGATTACAGATGTGGGCTGCTGTCCTAGGCTTTCTAATGCTGTGATAAAACACTGATCAAAAGCCACTTGGGGAGGAACGGGGTTGTTTCAGCTGATATGTCCTAATTAAGTCTATTATGAAGGGGAGCCAGCTCAGAAACTCAAGGGAGGAGCCTGAAAGCAGGAACTAATGCAAAGACCATGGAGGAATACTGCTCACTGGCTTGTTCCCCATGGAGGAATACTGCTCACTGGCTTGTTCCCCATGGAGGAATACTGCTCACTGGCTTGTTCCCCATGGCTCCATCAACCTGCCCAGAGGTGACACCACCTCCAGGGAGATGGGCCCTCACACATCAGTCACTAATCAAGAAAATGTCCCCACAGGCCAGTTTGATGGGGGCATTTTCTCATTTGGGGTTATCTCTTCCCAAATGCCTCTAGACTGTGTCAAGCTGACAGAGACCTTCAGAAGAAGCCAGTTAGTAACTGTGGTTCCTAACATGCCCAACTAGTGAATATTTTTTAATATGTCTATGTTTATGATAATTTTTATACAAGGTTAACACTTCTTATAAAACAAATAAATGAGCCAGGATGGTGGCGCACACCTATAATCCCAGGACTCAAAAGGTGTAGGCATAAAACCTCAAATTGTAGGCCATCTTGAATTACATATGGAGATCATGTCTTAAAAAGCAATAATAAAAACTTCTACATGAATCATTCTACATTCAGAGGACACGCACTTGTTTTAGCTTTGGAGAGGGGGTTCCACTTCGTTGTCCAGGCTGTCCTGGACCTCATGATCCTCCTACTTACCCCTCATGGATTTCTAAGGTTATAGGCATGTACCACTACACCTGGCTTAGAATATACTTTGTGTGTTTGTGGGGTGTGTGTGTTTATGTGCATGTAGAGGCCAGAGGTCACATCCATGTCCTCTGTCACATTCCACCTTATGTTTGGAGCCAAAGTCTTTATAGCCCTGGAGCTCTTGAGTTTTACTAGACTTGCTGGCCAGAGATCCACCTGTTTCCACCTTGCCAGTACTGCAGTCACAGCTGTATGTCACCACACCCAGCTATTTACACAGGCTGGGGTTGGACTCCGGGGCTCATGCTTGCCTAGCAAGCTTTTTTCTGAGTTAGCTCCCCAACCCCTAGAATGTACTTCTTGGTGAAGGCATGCCTACTGCAAATGAGAGGACAGTAACTAGAAGCCAAAGCCAAGTTTCATTTTGTAGCATATGTGGAGATGATTCTGCATAGGTCCTGTGTCAATGATTTTTTCCTTGTTTTGTTTTCAAAGCTGTATACAACAGAAGGCTGTGTAGAACATTGAGTTGTAAGTTGTAGCCATGCAATTCCTGTAAGATCGAAGTAATATTGTATTTGTGTTTCTCAAACAGGAGTATGCCAAAATGGTTCAGGTGTTACAGGCATACTGTATCATTTCAACAGGCATCCGTGTAAGTTGCACTAATCAGCTTGGACAAGGAAAACGGCAACCTGTGGTGTCTACAAGCGGAAGCATCAGCATGAAGGAAAACATTGGCTCTGTGTTTGGCCAGAAGCAGGTAAGGGCTGGCCAGCTACTGAACAACATTTTGTTCTTTAGACTTACTGTTTTAATTATGCATATGTGTGTAGGAGAGGGTAAGCACACTACTGATGCCTGCAGAAAGCAGAGGTACAGAATGCCCTGGAGCTGGACTTCCAGATGATTGAGCCACCTGACATGAGTGCCAGGCACTAACTCAGGTCTTCTGGAAGAGTAGTATCTGCTCCCAACCCCTGAGCCATCTTTTCAGCCCCTTGAGAAATGGTCTTTTGCCCTAGTGACTGTACCAAGAAGAGATATTTAAGTACCCTACAGCTAAAGTTAATGTCTGAGAGTTGAAGATTTTTAAATTTTTACTCTTATCTATTAATATTTCTTGTCTCTTTCTGAAAAACATAATGTTATAAAGTGTGCGCTCAATTGTGTCATTTTTCTAGTAAACAAATTGAAGTCATTATAGCACTACAGAATAGTTGTCAAGATTCTTTGGTTTTTATTTTTATATTTTTATTTATTGTGTGTGTGTGTGTGCACAAGAGCTTTTATGAGGCATAGCTAGCTTGACTTAGAAAGAAAACATACTTTATTTTCCCTGGTTTGGTGCCTTCTGTCTTAGAAAATAACCATTTCTCCTGGTTTCTTTCAGTTGCAAAGCCTCATTCCTTTTGTTCAGCTGCCCCCTAGTGACTCTGTTTGTGAAGAGTATGGCCTGAGCTATTCCAAGACTCAACCTAATCTTTTCCGGTAAGTACATTGATTGCTGAGGGTATTGTTTGTGTTTGTTTGTTTGAATAATGATCTTAAGGTGTAAAGTGATTGTGTACTGCTAAGAAAAAATGCATAAAAAAAAGTCTATAGCTTATGTCAGTTTGCTTTTACTCCAGGCCCACTTGCTTGGAGTGGCAGTTACCCATAGTGGGCTGAGCCCTCCCCCATCAACCATTATTAATCAAGAAAATGCCACACAGACATGCCCACAAGCCAGTCTAATGGAGGCCATTTCTCAATTGAGATTTCCTCTTTCCAAGTGATTCTAGCACAAATGAGCATAGGCATGTGAAGATTTTACAATCCTGGGATGGGACTCATGCAGAGCAAGAAACTCTCTTAGTATACCTTAGTGTACCTACATAAAAGTTCATGTTTGGGAGCTGAAATGTTATATTTTTAATTTTATGCTTGTAGAGAATGAATTCTTTCTCTCTCTCTCTCTCTCTCTCTCTCTCTCTCTCTCTCTCTCTCTCTCTCTTTGTGTGTGTGTGTGTGTGTATTCTGAGATCTAATCAGGTCTAAATGCTTATGACAAGCACTTTACCAACTGAGCCATCCTCCTTGCCCTGAGAATGATTTTTACAAGGAAAGGGGAAAGGGGATCTGTGGCTGTTTTGGGCAGGTCTCTGGCTGCTCTGTTCTGACTTGATTTTAAGAATGTGCTCTGTGATAAACTGGGTACCATGGCACACACTTGGAATCTTAGCACTCACAGGGCTGAGGCATAAGGATCATGGGATCATGAGCTACATGATGAGACTCTTCCTCAAAGGGAAAAAGAAAGTGTCTGTGCTGTGAGAATCTTCCATGCTAGAACTGTCATTTCTGTGTTCCTCTTGACAGCATTTCAGGCTTCATTTCACGCTGTACGCATGGTACTGGGAGAAGCTCAACAGACAGACAGTTCTTCTTCATCAATCAGCGTCCTTGTGACCCAGCAAAGGTATTTCTCATTGCTTGCTTGCTCATTTGAGATTCATGTAGCCCTATTTGGCCTCACACTTCACTGTGTAGCCAGACTGGTCTTGAATATCTGTTTCTCCTTTACCTCTACCTTCTGAGTGCTTGGATCACAGTTTAGACCACTATGCCTAGTTTATGTGGTACTAGTACTTGAACCCAGGGCTTCACGCATGCAAGGCAAACATTCTACAGACTAAGCTGTCTCCTCAGCCCCTCCTGACTGTCTGATACAGACAGTTTATATGGAACTCAGAGCTGACTCTGAAACATGCCTTTAGAATTATCTTACATGGGGACTGGAGAGATGACTCTGGTTAAGAGCAGCCAGTTTTCAATTCCCAGGTTTAGTTCTCCAAATCCACATAGCAGCTCAAAACTGTCTGTAAGTCCAGTCTCTGAGGATCTGATGCCCTCTTCTGGCCTCTGCAGATACTGGGCACATATGTGATAATGCAGGCAAACGTCTGTATACTTGAAAAGGAATAATAAATTTTTAAAAATTACCTCATCTTAAGAATTTAGGAAAGTCTACAGTTGCTTCAATTTCATGGTATATAAAAGTACTTATTAATATAGTTACTATCATAAAAACTGTTACACAGCGAAACACTGTCTTGAAAAACAAACCAGTGACTTGGAAGAAAGTAGACATCCCAAAGCGTTTATCTAAGCTTTTTATTGAAGACTGACCACATGCATTTGTTTGTGTGTTTTCTCTTCCCTTTGTCAATTTTACAGGAAAATAATGGCCCAAGTTTAGCTGTGCCTGAACCAATTAGTCAATGTTCTTATGCAGCTTTAGTGACTTGGCTTTGACTTTGCATCCTCAGCAACAGTGACCTCGGTGATATTTTTGTTTCCTAATGACACTTTAAAATTTGATTGAATTCTTAGTGTGAGCTAATGTCTACATTTTAAAATTAGTGTGATTTGTCTCTAATGTCATTTAATAATTGCATTGTAAAATCATATGACTGTGTACCTAAGAACATTTGGACATGCTTTACACACATTGAACTGCATTTTACCTGTCCATCCATCTCACCTACCTACCTCTCTGTCTACCTGCTCAACCTCTAAAGTACTTGGAGTCGTAAGTGCCCACCATACCTGGCAAAAACTTCTTATAGAACATCTTTGGATTAGAAAGACTCAGTTTCAGAGTCTGTTTGTCTAGTCACCTTACCTGCTGAGTCCCTTAGTGAGGTGTGTTTGTTCTTGCCTGAAATTCTATTACTGGGAAGGCTTCGGTAAGAAGATCAAGAGATGAGGACACCTGGGCTTGGTAGCAAGCTCCTGAAACAAATAAATCCTTTGAAGAATATGCAGAAACGTTTTGATAGTGTATATGTTTGTTATTTTGACTGTAGGACCTTTACTAGAGTACATATATATATATATGTGTGTGTGTGTGTGTGTGTGTGTGTGTGTGTTTTATTTTGTTTTTTTAAGATCTATTTATTTATTATGCATACAGTATACAGAAGAGGGCACCAGACCTCATCATAGATGGTTGTGAGCCACCATGTGGTTGCTGGGAACTGGACTCAGGTCCTCTGGAAGAACTGTCAGTGCTCCTAACCTCTGAGCCATCTCTGCAGTCTCCGTACATGTATTTTAAGACATCAGATTGTAGAGGTCTATGTTGTTTTATCAGTACTGAACACTGAACCCAGGGTCTGTTACACTCTGGACAAGTGTTGTGTCACTGAGCTATTTCCCTACCCTTCTTTTTCCTTTTCCTTTTTCTTTTTTTTTTGTTTTTGTTTTTTTGGTTTTTGTTTTGTTTTGTTTTTTTGTTTTTCTCTTGAAACTAGACAGGGTCTCACTAAATTATCCTGGTTGGCATTGAACTCACTCTGTAGCCCAAGCTGGCCACTTCAGCCTCTCGAGTATCTGGGGTATGGGGTCTGCATGTTAAGGCCTAGCAAAATTTTATAGTGAAGAATATGCAGTTTATTGAATGCCATTCATGCATTAACGAAGCTGTATAAGGAGCTGGGTATATACCTCAGTTGATAGGGTGCTTGCCTAGCATGCACAAAGCCCTCGTTCTGTCTCTAGCACTGCATTAAACTAGGAGTGGTGGTCTATGGCTACAATCCCAGCACTCAAGGTAGAGGCAGGAGGACCAGAGTCCTAAGTCATCCTTAGGCAGGCTATAGGAAACCCTGTGTGGGAAAAAGTGCTTTAGTGCTGTGTGAGTCTAACAAGGCTTAACAGAAATAGATCGCTTTGGTGATAGACTGAGTAGTGTTTGTTAGAACAGTGTGGGGACAGAACATTTATTTTTCTCATCTCTGTTTCTTGTACAGGTCTCTAAACTTGTGAATGAGGTTTATCACATGTACAATCGGCACCAGTATCCATGTGTTGTTCTCAACATTTCTGTTGATTCAGGTTAGTTCCATGGAGGTTTCAATGAAAATTTTGGATTATTCCTAAAATAATAAAATGAAATTATAAAGCTCTGATATGACTGAATAGAAAACAACTGAGAGTCAGTTTGACTTTTTAAAATGACCATCCTGCATTCTGTTTAAAACAGTGTTTATTGTATTATTAGAAAATATAACTTTAAACTTGAACAAAGGGAGAAAGTATAAGTATACTTACAGGTTCTCCTTGATTTTGAAAAATTAATTTCATATTCATTTTTTCTTTTTTATTGTCAAAGTCGAATTTATCTAGATACTTTTATATATCTATAAGCATTTCTTAAAATAGACAAGCCCATGCACACATATGCTCACACACATTAACATTTGTGGAAGAAAATAATTTTTTATCTTCATTTGTAGATATGAACACTATATTTTTCATGTCATTAAAAAGTACATTAAAAAAATAAACATAATTTGAGGGACTGGGGAGATGGCTCAGTGAGTCAGAGCTCATGCTCTTGCAGAGCTACACTGGAGACCACTGACATCAGGCTACTCATAACTCCTCTAACTCCAGCTCCAGGAAATGCAGCACCCTCTTCTGCTCTGTGGGCATCTGTATACACATGCATGTGCACGCACATGATGCAGGAACCCACAGAGGTCAGCGGTGTAAGGTCTTGATGGAGCTGGACTTACAGGTAGTTTTGAGCCACCTGATGTGGGTTCTGGGAATCAAAGTCTGATCTTCTAGAAGAGTGGTGTGTGCTCTCAACCTCTAAGCCATCTCTTGAGCTTGAGGTAGTCTCTCTTGTTTCTGCTGCTGCACTTCATACTCCTGGACATCATCCCATAGTCTTCATAAGCTTCATAGCAGACTCAAGATCAGTCTGGACCACATCAGACACTGTCTGAACATGATGACGATGATAAAAATTTTAAAAATAAAAATAAGATTATTATTTTCCTCATTTATTTAAAATTTATTTGTTTATAGTTACCCTTTTAAGTAAATATCTACATAACTAAAAAGTGCTTAATGGGTGACTATGAGGACCATAGTTTAGGTCCAGCACACATGTGAAAAATGAGTACAGCAGTGCATTCCTGTAATCCCAGTGCTGGGAGGTAGCAGTAGGAGGATATCTAAGGCTTGTCTCCCAAATAGTGTGGTGAGCTCCAGGTTCAGTGAGATTCTCTATCTTGAAAATAAGGTGGAGAAGCAATTGGTGTCAACCTCTGGCCTTCATATGTACACATGTATGTCCAGCCACACATTTGTGCACACACACATACCCATGCATATACCCAAAAAAGTAAATTTATAACTTATGAATACTACTCTGGACACCATTATTTTAATCTTGACTGGTTTTAATTAATAGTATAAATGAATGAAATAGTAAATGGTTAAAAGCGTATTGCTAAGGGTGAGCTTAAGCATGTGTTATTCTTTGCCTTAGAATGTGTTGATATTAATGTGACTCCAGATAAAAGGCAAATTTTACTACAGGAGGAGAAGCTTTTGCTGGCAGTTTTAAAGACCTCCTTGATAGGAATGTTCGATAGTGATGCAAACAAGCTTAATGTCAACCAGCAGCCACTGTTGGACATTGAAGGTAAGAAAAACACAGTGATGTAACCTTTAAAAGTTTAGTCATTGGGATGCTTTTTTTTTTTCATGGTGACTTTTGACATGAAGTAGATGTAGAATCTTTCTAAGAGAAAATGTCACAGTGGAAAGTATAGTAGAGAAAGTCTCAAGGTAGAAGGTAAGGATTGTCAGTGGATTGTCACGTGAGGGTGTTCTGACCTATATACACAAACATACACCCACACAATCACATAAGCATTTTCTTAAAAAAAGGTTTATGTGCTTGTAATCCCAGTCTTTGTGAAACTGAGGCAGGAAACTCTCCCACAGTGAGGGCAAGCCTGGTCTATGTAGTGAGCTCTATCCCAGCTATGACTCCATAACAAGAGTGGGAGAGAGGGACCGAAACAGACTGAGACTAGGAGGTGTGGAGTCATTCAGTCTGCACTGTCTCATGACTACAGGGTCGTCAGTGTCCGACATGGCCATTCATCCTCATGGCTATGCAGTATCTTATTCAAGTCAACTATCCCAGTTATTTTGTGTATATATGTGAGTATTCAGGTTGTTTCCAGTGTGGGGCTACAGTAAAGAGCTGTCGTGAGCACCACCCTCACACACCTTTTAGGAAGCATAAGTACTTCCTGATTTTGTGGTTTGCTTTAGTTTATTGGTAAAAAATAAATAAATAAATAAAAATATTTGTGTGTGTGTGTGTGTGTGTGTGTCCCCTGTTTGTGTGGCTGCTCAGAGAATCCAGAAGAGTCTTCAGAGCTGGAGCTGTAGATGGCTGTGAGCTGCCCACACACATTCTGGGAACTGAGTTTAAATCCTCTAGAAAAGCAGGAAGCTGTCTTAAGTGCAGCGCTATCTCTCCATCCCCGGTTTTGTTTCTCTGACACAGGGTCTGGCCGTGTCCACACAGGCTAGACTGGAATTCTCTGTCTGCTTATCATAGCTGCCCCAGTGCAGGATCATAGGCGTGCAGCTCTGCTCAGCATGGGTCGGCATTTCTGATGGAGGAGCAGAGCTGGGTCACAGATGTGCACACACTCAGGGTTTTTATAGCCCCTTTAAGATGAGTTCTGGCCGGTGTTGCTGTATTTTATGAAATGCATGTTCTTGATCCCCTTCAGTCCTCTTCTTCGTTCCTTTTTTGCTAGGTAACCTAATAAAGATGCACACAACAGAAATAGAAAAGCCTGTGTCAGGAGAGCAAGTTAATTCTCCTTCATTGAATATCACAGCAGATGAGAGAAGGACAGCATCCGTTTCCAGACTGAGAGAGGCCTTCTCTCTCCATCCTTCCACAGAGATCAAGTCTTGGGGCCCAGAGACCCCTGAACTGAGACAGAATTATCCAAGTCAGAAAAGGGGCAGACCATCTTCCTGGTCTTCAAATCTCATCCCTTATAGAGGTCTGCATGGCTCCCAGGACAAAGCGGTGAGTCCCAAGGGAAGCCCTGATGACTGTTTGGACAGAGGGAGAATCGGAAAAGACTCAGGGCTGAGCAGCACCTCAGCCAGCTCTGAAGGAGGGGTCAGCACCCCGGAAGTGGCCAGTAGCTTAAGCAGTGATTATACAGTGAGCTCTCCAGAGAACAGATCTTCGCAGGAAATCATGGACTGTGGTGAGCAGTTACTTGGAATGGACTGCCATCTTTCAAGTAAAGGACACCATTTGAAGAAAGAAAATAGTGGATATAATTGTACAGCTTTGCCTCCACCAGCTTCTCCTTCTTCCTCAAATGTTAAGCGTGTCAAGATAGAAGAAAGGCCTTCAAATACTGACATTCCTCCAAGATTGCTTGATACTGAGAACACCACAGCAGCTCAGGTTGATGTAGCTGTGAAAATTAATAAGAAAATAGTGCTCCTTGACTTTTCTATGAGTTCTTTAGCTAAACGGATGAAGCAGTTACAGCACCAAAAGCAGCAAAATGAAAGTGAACGGAGTTACAGGAAATTTAGGGCCAAGATTTGCCCTGGAGAAAATCAAGCAGCAGAAGATGAACTCAGAAAAGAGATTAGGTACTGTTTGTTCCTAACGGTATTTTGGTCAGGCTTGTGATTGCTTATGTTGACTGAGTCAGAGGCTGACTTTGTAGAAATTTAATGTTGATTCCCCTGGATATCTTGGATGTCTTGTTCCTTGCACTGTGTAGATGATAGCTTCTTTTCTGGCAAAGGACTTAAGTGTGGCCCTCCCTCAGCACCAGGATCTCTCCTATGGCTTGAGATTCCTATGGAGACAGCCCAACACACAGGCTTCTGCACAGTCACAGGCCCCCTGATAGACTCACCTGTTTTTTTCTCTTCCTCTTCATTGCTCCCTTTCTCCAAATCTGATACTCACTACCTTCTTCTTGCCTTTCACATATTTAATGTGGTTTTGTTTTGTTTTTGTTTTTTGAGACAGGATCTCATATCACCCAGGCTGGCTCAGAACTCACTGTGTAGCTAAAGGTGACCTGGATCATCTTGCCTTTGCCTCCCAACTGCTGGGATTACAGTGTGTGCGGCAGGTTTCTGTCTTCATGTTGTTGCCTCTCTCTCTCTCTCTCTCTCTCTCTCTCTCTGTGTGTGTGTGTGTGTGTGTGTGTGTGTGTGTGTGTTTGTGTGTGTATGTTGTTGTTTCTTTAGACAGGAGTTCTGCTTTAGCCCAAGATGACTTGGAATTTAGTCTTGTCTTAATCTCCTTAGTGCTGGGATTAGATGAGTACCACCATACCTGACTCCAGATTTGTAGGAAGAAACCTACCAAAGATTCTTTTAACCCAGGTCATTAAACTAGTACAGAATTGTTTCCTCCCGATCATTTTCTTGGGATCAGCAGATTGAGATAGTTCCCCAGAGCATCTGCTGGTCATCTGTTAATTGGGTGTTGGTTTCACATCACTATCTCCACCGTGCTTTGCCCTGGAAGCTAGGCCATTTGAACATTTCTCCTGGTTTTTTTTTTTTTTTTTTTTTTTTTTTTTTTTTTTTTTTTTTTTTTTTTTTTTTTTTTTTGCTGCCTTGTGTGTGTTATGAGATTAAAAACCATTAAATATCCTTCAGGACAGATTTATTTGATGAATAATAGTGCATATGTACTTAATTCCAATACAGTCATTGAGAACAAAGGGCCAGCCCCTGGGAGGCTGAAGCAGGAGGATTGTGAAGTTGAGGTCAGAATGAGTAACAGAAAGTAATGGTAGTCTAAAGCTGGGTGTTGTTGGCATGCACCTATAATTTCAGCTTCTTGGAAGGCTGAAGAAGGAGGGGCTCAAAAGCCTAGACAACATAGTAAGAGCCATCTTGGGGAAAAATTGTAGAAACCTGTGATGTATTAAGTGATGGAAATAGGGCAGACTGAAGATTCATAGTTCTATTTTCATTTTTAAAAATGAAATTTATATGTGAGCAAAGGTCTATCAAATTACTGCTAATAGTCACTAGGTCCATCTCTGAAGCACTGAATATATAGATAATTGATGTTATGTTTACAAAGAAAGTTGTGGCATGAATCCTAATTGATCTTATAATAAAAACCCGGAGCCAGATATTGGGGTAAAAACTGGAAGATCAGGGAAGCAGAGGAACAAGCCAGTAGAGAAACTTCTCACCACTTCTGAATCCTCAGGCCAAAGTGGGAAGATCCTGTCTCCACAAATGCTCAGGCTGAATGCCTCTGAGTCCTCAGCCAGAAGGGAAGGGGAGGGCAGGGGCTGAACTTCAGTCTCCTCCCGCCTTATATCCCTTTCCCTGCCCAGCCATGCCACTTCTTGTTTCAACCTTCCTAGTGCTGGGATTAAAGGTGTGCGCCACCACTGCCTGACCTCTGTGGCTAACTCTGTGGCTGGCTCTGTCTTATGATCTCCAGGCAATCTTTATTTGTGTAGACCACAAACAGTATATCACCACATTGAAAGTACAATCGTTACCTTTTCTTTTTTATGCTTTTATAGTCTTTTTTAATTAAACTATTCTGTTTTATAATCAGAATAATCTCCAATAATGTCTTATAACTAATGTTTTGTATTGCAGTAAATCAATGTTTGCTGAGATGGAGATCTTAGGTCAGTTTAATCTTGGATTTATAATAACCAAACTGAAGGAGGACCTCTTCCTGGTGGACCAGCATGCTGCAGATGAGAAGTACAACTTTGAGATGCTGCAGCAGCACACCGTGCTGCAGATGCAGAGGCTCATCACGTGAGTTCTCACAGGCTGCGGGATTCCAGTGCTATTTCTCACACCCCTCCCACCATTGGAGATGAAGTAGCTTATACCAGTATCTGTATGTGGATATGTATAAGTATGGGGGTTTTGCTATAATAATCGGTGCAATGCATTTTTATACTTTTCACGTCATAGTAGTGTAGCCATTTATTACCATTTATTGAGTACCTATTACATGATAAACTGTGTTGAAGCAATTTATTTATTTAATTCAGGCAAACATAGAAAGTAGTTGCTGTTGCCCTCACCATAATAAAACGGCACAGAGAGATGTTTATCAACTTCCCTGAGGTCTTACATCTAATGTGTTCTTTAGGTATCAACTCTTTTTAGGTGTATGAAATGGAGTTCACTGGATGGCCAGAAAATCATGTTGGTGAAGGGTAACTATTAGGCCTGGTGTAGAGTGGTGCACACTTATGAAGCCTTGTATCGATGAACCTTTTTGTTTGTTTGGCACAAGGTCTCACTATGTAGCCTTGACTGGTCTTGAACTCACTGTGTAGATCAGGCAGGCCTCAAGCTCACACAAATCTGCCAGCCTCTGCTTTCTGAGTGCTGGAATTCAAATTTTGTGTACTATGTCTGATCCATGTGGGCCTTTTTAAGGGACATCTTATAAACCAACCCTGATAGTGCTACTTCCCTTTTCCTTTCTGCTCTAGGAAGATGTTTACCTTGTTTATAGTCTGAGTCTCCTGTTTTCAGGCCCCAGACTCTGAACTTAACTGCTGTCAATGAAGCTGTGCTGATAGAAAATCTGGAGATATTCAGAAAGAATGGCTTTGATTTTGTCATTGATGAGGATGGTAAGTAAACCATTTGGGCTGTAGGACTGTATAGTTTAAAGTTTAGAAACAGTCGTGCATGTCCCTTCCTTTGGGTGCATGGGTCTTTATTATAAGGAGCCATGAACTAAAATGCTTTTCTCCAATAATAGATTTTTCTCAATTTTTTTTTAAAGCTCCTGTCACTGAAAGGGTTAAATTGATTTCCTTGCCAACTAGTAAAAACTGGACCTTTGGACCCCAAGACATAGATGAACTGATCTTTATGCTAAGTGACAGTCCTGGGGTCATGTGCCGGCCCTCAAGAGTCAGGCAGATGTTTGCCTCCCGAGCCTGTCGGAAGTCTGTAAGTAAAGTAAGGTCCACTCTTGGGTCTGGAAGGCCCAAGGGAGTTCTCAGTTCTGCTCTTGCCTTGGTTATGTTGTTTAGCACTTTCCTGATGGTCGTAAAATATAGAGAGCCACATTTTCTGACAACCAGGTCTGCACTGGTCAGGCTTACTGTTTATTCTCTACAGATGCTACACAGTGTTTTATCTCAGAGTTTTCTTGAGCCTGGCAATTAACTTTGTACCTGCTTTACCCCTGGGCTTTATGGGTACTACCAACCTGCATTGAGAAAGATTTCCTGCCTCCAGACTGAGACACCACCATCAAAACTCTAACAGAGCTGTGTAGTCACAGATGTCCCACAGGACATTTGCTGTCTCTGATGCTGTATCCTGTGCCACTTAGATTTGTATGGAAATGGTAGTGATGGCTGGATATTATTAGCCCAGTGTTCTGTCACCTGACCACATCTCTGTATTATCTATCCAGCAATTCCTTGAGCCCATGTAGTATACCTGTCTGTTCCAAGTATGGGTATATAAAGTAAAATGGATGAGAGAAATAGATACAAATAAGTGACCTCTTAGATATCAGTTAGTACAGAAATTCAAACAGCATGTGACCACAAAAAAATGTGAACAAAGAAATGGGTGCCGTCTGAGCTCCCTTTACAGACGAGATAAAGCCTCCATGGGTAAGAATGCTCTTGATAGAAAAAATAGTAATCACATGAATCAGAGGCTGCATCTGCCTGAAGAATGAGAACAGAACAGCTCCCAGAAGACAGCCTGTAGTCTTACTGCTTATAGTGAGAATGCATGCTGAATTTGAGAGGTGCCAGACCTGGGTGGGGTGGGGGCGGTAGCTCTTCCAGCAAACAGACTTAAGGGCTGTACTGTAGGCTTGCTGTATGTGAGGCCTATTGCTTAGTAAGTAGAGTGTCAGAAAGCAACCTGGAACAGTCTTGGGCTTGAGGGAGACGTCTGCCCTGAAGTATGTTTGCTGATGTCTACTGTCAGCTTGGCACAAGCTAAAGTCATGTCAGAGAAAGTAACCTCAATTATGAAAATGCTCCATAAGATCAAGCTGTAGGCAGGCCTGTAGGGCATTTTTTAAAATTAGTGGTTGATGGGGATGGGCCTAGTCCATTTTGGGTGGTGCCATTTCTGGCCTGCTGATCCTGGGTTCTATAAGAAAGCAGGCTATGATGAGTAAGCCAGTAAGCAGCATTCTTCTGTGGCCTCTGCATCAGCTCCTATGTCCAGGTTCCTTTCTTGCTTGAGTTCCTACCCTCACTGCTTCTGATGATGAAGTTTGATGTGGAACTGTGAGTAAGATAAATTCTTTCCTACCCAAGTTACTCTCTTGGTCATGTTGTTTCTTTAAGCAATGATAACCCTAACTTGGACAGTGTGGTTCATAGCTTTCAGAATCGGTGATACTACTCCAGAGACAGGTTTTCTTTTGTTATAGTGTGGTGCCAGGAGGAGGAGGAGTGTGTATATGCTATGGAGCTTGTATGGAAGTCAGAGGACAAAATTGTGGAAAATTGATTCTTCCTTTATTCTGGGGATCAAACTTAGATTGACAGGCTTGTGCAGCAAGCTATTTAGCCAGCCCTCAGAAAAAAGTTTTGTTTTGGCCTGCTGGTATGGCTTAGTTGTAGTGAGCACACAAACACACAGACACACAACAGAGAAAAACAGAGAGAGAGAGCCCGAACTCAGGATCTAATTGGATTTGATTTCTAGTTACAAATACTTGGTTGATGAAAACAATCCTATCTTGTAGTGAGGGTATCAGAGCAGGTGATCTGTGCACAGTAGATGCACAGTTATCACGACAGGCACTTTACCCTTCTGTGTATCTGTCACAGGGAGGCCTGTAGAGCCATGCATTGCTTCTCTACTCTTGCCCTGCAGACTTGTTCCCTTGTCTCTAGCACTGACCTTCATGGGATCTTCTGTCTCCTGTTGTTCACATGACTTATTCCAGTCTCTGCTCGCTTTTCCTTCCTTTTGCTTCAACCACAGCCGAAGGGTTGCAGTCACCGCCTCCTGTCCTCACCTCAGGCCCTTTCTGCCCACCTGGATCCACTGTCACTGTTCCTCACATGCCTGGCTCCGGCCTGTCTGTAGTCACCTCATATGTGACATTTGCTAACTTGCTTATTGTCTTTCTGCTCCCAATGTGACAGAGCACTGCTTTGTCCCTAGCTCTAGGACTGTGCTGACACCTGGTGGACATTTGGTGTGCTGTAATAGAAGATTACCACAGAGGGGTTTAGGCCTGTCTGCATTCCCATCTCTGCCTATTCTTGGGGTGTGCTATAGCATCTACTTGTAACATGCATGTCACAAAGCTCTCCGTGCTCTGGAGAGAGAAAGCCATCATCCCAATGATGCTGTTTGACTGAGAGTAGGCAGAGCATCTGAACAGGAGCCTGAAGGAGGAGGAGCACTTGCAAAAAGATACTGGTTTGAAAGCAGGTCCCAGGCACGGGGACAGCTAGTTCTCTGGTTTGGGAACTTGCTTTGTGCATGTGCACGTCTGGATGGTGTGCCTGTGTGGGTGGCAGAGAAGATGGTTGCATACTAGGATATTACCTTAGTTACTGTTCCATTGCTGTGATGAGACACCATGACCAAGGCAACTTATAAGAGAGAGTATTTAATTAGGGGCTTGTTTACAGTTTGAGAGGATGAGTCCATGATCATCAGCCTACACCTAGATTTATAGGCAGCAGAGAGAGGGTTGAGGGAGAGTCTGGGCCTGGCAGGGGGAACCTCCAGGGACATAACTCCTCCAATAAGACCACATCCCCTAACCCTTCCTAAACACCAAGTGGGAACCAACCCTTCACATATATGAGCCTACAGGACCCATGCTCATTCCAACCACCACAGAAATGCTGCCATGTTAGGCAAGGACCTAGGCTTTGATTTGTGTGAAGGAAGAGCTGGAAAGAGCAGTGAGTGACCTGACACATTAACTGTTGTTCTGGCCCAGTGGCTCAGATTATAATCCCTGCACCCAGGAGACAGAGGAGCATTGCAAAGGCTGGCCTGGTCTATAGTGAGTTCCAGGGCTGTCAGGGTGAAATATAGTGAGACCCTATCTTCAAGGGGAAAAAAATTAAGGATTGGGATGATGGCTCCACTGGTAAAGTGCTTTCTGTACAACCATGAGGGTCTGAATACAAATTCCCAACAAGTTGTGGGAGATATTTGTAATCCCTGCTCTGGGGAAGTGGAGACACCTGTGAACCCCAGGGGCTCCTGGCTGGTAGTCTAGCCAAAATATTAAGATAAACAGCCTCAGTGAGAGAATCCTGTCTCAAAAACTAAGGTAGACCATGATAGACATCAGTGTCAACTTTTAGCCTTTGTGCACTCAGGGCATGAGCAAGCGTGCACATGTGCTCTCAAGTGTGCACACACATGAACACATGCATGCACACATGTACTCACGTACATGCACACCAAAAAGTAAATTAAGTAATAAGATTCCTTGCTACCTTCCGAGTGGAGAGAGGCACTCCAGACCACTCTGGTTGCCAGCGTGTAAGGGAAGTAATAGAGTCACGTGGGACTGTTGAGAAGTGGGTGCTCATCCGTTTCTTGAGAGGCTGTGCCACTAAAGCTTGAGCCATTAGGCTGGAAGCCCAACAGAAATGTGGAGCTCTGAGCTGTCAGAAGACAGGACCTCTGGAGTAACGGTCTTCAGGAAATGTTTTTGAGCTGTGATCTTGTCTGGTCTCGTCTTAGAGAACCTTGTGCTTCTGAAACTGTTTTTAACAAAGTCCAGTCAAGCTCTCCATTGTTATCTCATCCTCAGGTGATGATCGGAACTGCTCTCAATACAAGCGAGATGAAGAAGCTCATTACCCACATGGGTGAGATGGACCACCCTTGGAACTGTCCCCATGGAAGGCCAACCATGAGGCACATTGCAAATCTGGATGTCATTTCTCAGAACTGATACTTAACTTCTTATAGGATAAAGTTTATTACAGATTATTCTGTTTGACAAAGAGGATTTTAAGTAAGCTGTTTATTATTGTTCAAAAATTAACATGCTATTTTAATGTATCAGACTCATTTAAAAATAATGTTAAGCCAGGCATAGTGGTATGCATGTGCCTCTATCCCAGCTGCTTGGGAAACCCAGGTGGGAGACTTACGTGAGGCCACCCTGAGCTACATTAATGAGACTCCATTCCAAAAAATTAAGCTTTTTCACCTTGTCTGCAGTTATTGTTCTGCAGTTTGAATGTGCGTGTGTGTGGGTGTGTGCGTGTGTGTGTGTGGGGGGGTGCGTGCACAAAGATATGTCTTAGAAAAACAAGGAAAACCTTTGGAAGTTGGCAGTCTTCCCTCTGGCTGGGGATGTTGTAGTCTGCAGCTCTCAGTCCTCAATGACAGGTGAATTCATGTTGTTCTCACCTCACTTCACCCCTCCCCACCCCTCCCTGTGTTTTGAGACAGATTCATGTAACTCAGGCTTGTCTTAAACTTGTTTTATGGCCAAGGCTGGCCTAGACCTGATCCTGCCTCTGCTTCCTGAGTGCTAGGATTACAAGTGTGCATCACACACCCAAATTAAAAATTATGGTCGTTTGAAATCAGTAGCTCTCAATCCTGACTCTTATTAAATTAAAAAAAAAAAAAGGAGGGGGATTTTTTTACCTGGCTGGAAAGAAACTACCGAATAGGACTGGGGTCACTTTTATGGGAAGGAATGAGACAGTCTCTTTATGTAGTCCTGACTGACCTGGGAACTTGCTATATAGAGTAGGCTGGCCTTGAACTCACAGAGATTCTCCTGCCTCTGCCTCTGCTTCCTGAGTGCTGGATTAAAGACACGATCCACCACACCTGGCTGGGGTCACTATTTAAATGTTCCTCCATGGAACTAAAATGGAAAGCAGGGGTGGGTGGGGGGGAAGAGGAAGAAGAAAATTTGAGTTTTCTGTAGTTCAGTGCTATAATTTGGTTTCCTTGGGGTGTGAGCTACGAGTTTTTGTTTCTGTTTCCATGGAGTCTTGTCCATTTGAGCTGTGCCAAAAGGAAATGAAATGTCTCCTGTAGCGTCTAGATGCTAGTTAGGGTTCAGTGGTGACAGGTATAGGCAGTTCCCCTTCCAGCTTCTGTGCTGTGGGGCTCCCGGGAAGATCTGCCATGCTTCAGGTGTAATGAGGTGGTAGAAGCATAGCTCTTTACATTCATTATGTCAACATTTGCATACTGCTGGGCAAGGTGGCACAGGCCTGTGAATCCCAGCACAGCAGAGGCAGGCTGATCATAGTCCCAAGCCTGTCAGGGTTACCTCTCAGAACACAAATTGCTGCTGCAGGTCTGCATGGTCTCATTTAATATTCACAGGAACAGTACAAGTTGGGAGTTGTAGGTATAGTAATGGCCCCTCAAAACATCTGCATCTGATCACCACAACCTTTGACTCACCTCATATATGGCAAAGGGGACCCGAGGTGGGATTAAAGATCCTAGTGATGGGCTCTGTCTGTCACATAAGTTCTTCAAAGTGGAGCACAAGTAGACAGGCTCCCTGGAAGCCTCCAAGCCAGGCCTGCAATTTTACAGCTGTTCAGATTGTGTGGCTTCAAACCATTGTTTGATTTAAGGCAGTGGTGAAAAACAGAAGCCTACATCACTCTGTTTTATCGTAAGGAAACTGTTGAGAGGGTCCACACATGTTGCAGTTAGATCTGGGAAAATCCAGGCCAAGTACATTCAGCAAGTGCCCAGTTCCTCTCTTGAGAATAAATTAAGCATGGTAAAACTGGATGTTCTTCAATTTTGTGCTGGCATCACGGCCCCTTTAAGAGCACAGGAGGCGGGGCTTGTGGCAGTTGCTGGGAAACCACCTAGCTCTCAGGACGCCAGGTCTCCTTTGGATCTGCAGGCCAAGCCAGAGCAAGTGGGTAAGCACCCTAAGGTGTGCACAGCAACAAGTGAAAAACCTGGGCCAGTTTCTTCCTTTGCCTCCCAAGACTTGAGCCCACGCTTGGTTGATCCTACGGCTGATAGGATTGGGTGGAGTGGTGCCGTGACCGTGGGGGGGGGGGGGGGGGGGTTGAAGTTTACTTGTGCAATAATATGGGAAGTTCCTAAGATCTATAAGAAATAAGTTTTATCTGTAGTTTGGATTTCGATGGTTAAGGACCAACAAAATCTAGAGTAAAATACTTGTTCAAGTTAAGAGTGGAGAACTGCTGATACTTATCGAGCCCTTGGACAAGCGGGGCCTGGGGTGTTGGAGAAGGAGAAGCTCTGAGATGGGATTGAGCATGCCTAGCAGAAGCCGGCATGAGTGCTGCTCTATCTAGCCCCAGGGTGCACGAGCCTGAACCAGACTTGTTTGCATCCCAGGATTTCTTTTATGTCTTGCTTGTCTAAGAGGACACAATGAATGAGATCAGTATCAGCGTGGCATGAAAACCAAGGCTCTCAGCTCTGCAACCCCCTTCTCTAACTCCCGAGAGTCCCTCAGTCATGAGGCTTTCTTTACAACAGGGCTCCTTGCACATTTTCCACTCAACCCCTTTTTGGACAAGAAATTTATGTATGACCCAAGCTTTTATATAAAATAGGTGTGTACAACAAATATTTACTGATAGTAAATAATAATTTATTTTAAAACAATTTGGGATATGTAAGATTACCATTTATTAAATAAAGGAAATTTGTATGTTATGTGCTTATTTGTTTTTTAAGATTTACTTATGTGTGTGTATATATCCATACTCATGGAGGTTAGAAGAGGGTGCTGGATCCCCTAGAGCTGAAGTTACAGGTGGCTGTGAGCCATCCAACATAAAGACTGGACCTGGACTCAGATCTTCTACAAGAGCAGCACATGCCCCTAATGCTCAGCCCCAAAGCTTCATTTTCCCCATCTTATTTGTTTAATGGGGTGAAGGCTATGGCTAGTGTATCCCTTGCGCATGTAGAGGTCAGAGGGCGGCTTGCAGAAATTCTCTTTCATCCTGTGGATTCCAGGAGTTGGACTCAGGTCATCGGATTGATGACAAGGAAGTCATCTTGCTATGTGCGTATAATTAAGTCTTGGGGTTCTAGAGATGACTCAGCAGTTGAGTGCCTGCTGCTTGATCATGAGGACTCACTCTTACACATAGAATTAATTAAAAAATTTAAACGTTCTAATACAACCCATACAAAGATATACACACACAGGAATGACAGTAGGAAATAATATCTTTGTTTTCTGTAATTAAATCACAGTTCTATAAAAGTAGGAAACTGTACAGAAAAACCCTGCAATTTGTATAATGTAATAATCTTAAATCTGAGCCTAGGCGTTTCAAGTAGCATTCACTAGTATTGAATGCATACACAGTACAAAGTGCACATGTTGAATGGTAAGAACCAATTTGGGTTAGAGTGCAAATTGCTCTTCCAGAGGACCTGAGTTCAGTTTCCAGCACCCATGTCAAGTAGCTCATAGTAACCTATATCTCCAGATTCAGAGGATCTGCTTCTAAGGGCACCTGTACAAACGTGTGCATGTGCGCATGCACACACACATAGATACACACATATACACATAATTTTAAAGTCAAGACAAAACAAAAAACCTTAAGAGGCAAAGAACCAAGACAGTAAAGTTGTCTGATGGAAGCTGGGAAAGTTCTGCCACAAGTGTGTTAGATTCCTTATGTGTTTGATTTTGAACTAATTTTTTTTGATTGTTAATTTAGAAACCTTTTCCTGTTGTCAGATTTTCATGACCAGAGTTCAATTCCCAACATCTAAATGGCAGCCCCCAACTGTCTTTAACCCCAGTTCACAGGTCTCTGATGCCTCCTCTGGCCTCTCTGGGCATTGCATACATGTGTCACACAGACATACAAGCAGACAGAACACTCAGAAACACAAAAATAAAACGTTCAAATATTTTTAATATTTTTTAATGCAAACACCATGACAGGTACCTACAGTCCTAGAGCTTGAGAAGTAAACCCAGGAGGATCCCTGGGGCGCACACACACTCATGCACAAACACATATAATATACACCATAAGCACCACAAGAAGTTGCTATTGTACTAAGCAGCCAATGATTTCAAATTCAAAAGCGTCAAGTGTCAGTTATTCTGTATCAGTTTTTCAAAATTGCATACTTAGGGATGTTTCTGTGCATCCCAATCGTGACATGAGGCACTACTATTTCTATTTGCTATCTGAGGCAGCAATCAGTTTGCTTAAGGATACAAAACTGCTGGCATATAGGAGCCTTATATGCTTAGAGACTTAATGTTTTTATAATTTGTACTTTTTTAATTATTATTGTGTGTGATGTATGTGTTGTTATTATTGGGGGAGACTCTCGAAACTCCACGGTGCTCTTGTGGAGGTCAGAGGCCGACTTGCAGGGGTCAGTTCTTTCCTTCCACCATGCAGGTTCACGAGATCAGACCCAGGTTGTCAGGCTTGTAGCACGGACGTTTGCCTGAAGATGTCTCTCCCACCTCAACCTTACTTCTTTAGACAAGGTCTATCACTGACCCTGGAGCTCAATGAGTGAACTAAACTGAGTAAGCATAAGAACCCTCCTGTCTCCACCTCCCCACTGCTGGCGTTACAGATGCATGCTACTGCATCAGCTTTGTACATGGGTGGTGGGGATCTGAACTGGGATCTTTATGCCTTTGATGCAAGCACTTAAGGATTACCATTCCTAACTAGAGCACTGTTTGAAAAGATACAATGTTACATTGGCTGGGGGAGAAAAATTGCTTAATGGGTAAGGGTACTTGTGGTCAAGCTAGACAACCTGAGTTTGATCCCCAGGATACACATTATGACAAGAAAGAACCACCACCTGCACAAAATTGACATTTAACTTCCACACATGTGCCATGGCACGCATGTACCCTATACATATCCACGTGCACAAAATTAATAGCTGAATAAATGCAATAAACTTGTAAATGAAATAATGTTTTATAATGGTTCTAATATTAAACATTTTTAAAACTGCAATATTGAAATTGAATTATTTACATAAACCGATTATACTTGTTATTCAGGCTTTAGTAGAACAATAATGGTATTTTTTAAAAAAAATGATTGAACCAGCCAAGTATTTAGAGACATAACTTTTACTTTTCAGGTGAAACCCATTCGTGCATCGTTGGCTACCTCTATATCTCAGGTAAGCTCTTCCTCTTCCAAAGGCCATGGTGAAAGAAAAGAAGAAAGCAGACAAGAAAGGAGATAAGTCTGCTCGCTCTCCATCCTCCAATTCTGATTACCCAGAGACTCCCAAACAGGATGGCAATGCCGGTAAGCAGGAAGTACCTACCACTACATCACTGGAAATGTCACTCAAGCCATCGGCACCCAAAAGAGACTCCACAAATGTTTATCAGAATGAAGATGAAACCCAGTATGAAGAGCCCATCCTGACCAAACTCATAGTAGAAAGGTAACTTTCCTGGGGTGTGACAGGACCAGACTCTAGAAACCAAATGTCACATGGAAGTGTGTTTTGTTTTTGTTGTTTGTTTGAGATAAGATTTCTCAGTGTAGCCCTACCCATCCTGGAATTTACTCTGTAGACCAGACTGGCCTTGAACTCAGAGATTCGCTTGCTTGCCTCCCAAAAGCTGGAATTAAAGATGTGCACCACCACTACCACCCCCAGCAGCAGCAGCACTACCACCACCAGCACCTGGCTCATGCATCTTTATGATCCTGCAGTCCCCTACCTCCAGAAAACACTTTTGTGTGAGTGTCGACGATCTGGCCAGCAAGCTCTAGGGATCCTCTTGTCTGTCTCCCCAACACTGGAATGCTGGAATCACAAATGTGCACTACAATGCCTTTCTATTTTATTAATGTGAATGCAGGTCCTCATACTTCTGTGGTATGAATTTACTGATTGATCAGTGTGCTTTTAAGTGGGGATCTGAACTCAGGGCCTCATGTTTGTATGGCATGTACTTATCATCTGAGACATTTTCCCAGCTCCCTAAAAAAATTTAAAAATAGTTTTTAAATATTTATTTATTTTTATTTTATGTATATACATGTTTGCTTGCAGGTATAGCTGTGTACCACATGTGTGTCTGGTGCCCTCAGAAACCAGAAGAGGGCATCAGATCCCCTAGAACTGGAGTTACAGATGGTTGTAAGCAGCCATGTGGGCAGTAAGAATCAAACCCAGGTTCTCTGGAAGAGCAACAAGTTCTAACCACAGAGCCATCCCTCCAGCCCCTGAAGAATATTTTCATCATGGTGAAACATACATAAAATTTGTTATTTTGACCATTAAAAATGTATAATTCAGGGACTAGAAAACTGACCCAGTGATTAAACTGCTAGCCATACAAACATAAGGACCAAAGTTCATATCCCCAGAATCCTAGGTAAATGCCATGTGAGCATGGTGGTCCACCAGTCTATAATTCTAGCTTTGGAAGACAGAGACAGAGAGTCCCCAGAGCAAACTGGATAGAAAGAACTAGCTGCCATATCAGCAAGCTCTGGGTTTGATTGAGAGACCCTACCTCAATGGGTGAGTGAGGTGGAAGAGCAGCCAAGGATGTTTTCAGAATGTCCTGACCCTCTTCCCAGACAGAAATTCTGTACCTACTAAACCCCATGTACCACACCAACAGGTGTATGCCCCTGATATCCTATATACTTCAGCCCAACATTACACCCACACCACTCCTGAGTTTGAACTCTGTTTCTTTGTAGCTATGAAGGGGAGAAAGTCCGGGGGCTGTATGAGGGAGAAGGCTTTGCTATCTTTCAAGGTGGAAACACCTACCATGTAAGTCATAATTCCTGGAGCTTGGAGGGCTGGGAGAAAGGGTGGGTGAAAGTCTTAGATTTGCAAAGTTTGAGTGAATTCTACTGATTCCTCTAAAACCATTAGAATGACTACATACTGGGTTTATCCTGAACCCTAGCACCTGCTTGAGGCAAAGTATGACTCAGTATAACTAAAGCACTTATTTTAGGTTTTATTTTTTTCCCAATTTTTAACTATTGACATGGCATAGATATGTCACTAAGTAAAAACAGTCATCCATAAGCTCAATACCAGAGTTGGTGCCCCCACAAAATGATGTGCATTTGCATAGAACCTATACGTATCCCTGGGTAGAAAGGTGGCTTGGCAGTTAAGAATGTTTGTTGCTATTGTAGAGGACTACAATAGTGTTTGGTTTTTAGCAACAGAATGGCAGCTCACAACTGCCTACAACTCCAGAACCAGGAGATATGACCCTCTTCTGGTCTCTGTAAACACTGCAGTTGCTGTGTGCAAATGTGTGCACGTGCACACACATGCACACAAAAATAAATCTTAAAGACATAGAACCTACACAGGTCCTCACATATACTTTGTTGTTTGTTCTTGTGGTACTGAGGATGGAATCCAGGGCCTTGAGTGTGCTACCCAAGTGACCTGCCACCAATCTGCACCCCATTGCCTCACATATTGAATAGAATGCAAATGCTATGCAAGTAGTTGTTAGACTGTACCTTTTAGGGAGAGATGATCTTTTAAAAAAAATAAATAAAAGTACATGTCTAGCATAGATGCAATTGTTGTAGTCCTAACTACATAGTAATGTCAGTAACAATTTAACTTTTTCCCCCAAAATATTTTCTACTTGTGTTTGGGTCTGTCTACAGACTTAACACAGTTAAGTTTTAGTTGTCTACTTGTCATAGCCTGCAGTCACCTAAGCATGGTGTCTCAGTTGAGGGAGTACCCAGATCAGTCTGGCCTCTAGGAATGTATTGGGGATTGTGTTAATCCTTGATTGACATAGCAGAGACCAGTCCACCGTAGGTAGTGCTATTCCCTAGGCAGGTGGTCCTAGGCTGTATAAGAAAGCTAGATGAGCAAAGCCCAACCAACAGCATTCCTTGATGGTTTCTGCTACAAGTTCCTGCTTGTATGACTGTTATGACTCACTCAGTGGACTGTGAACTGGAAGTTTAAGCCAAATAAATTCTTTCTCTAAGTTGCTTTTGGTCAGAGTGCTTTATCACAATCACAAGGATGACGCTCAGGCCAACTGTGATGAGCAGAGTCTCAGGACTAGGGGGTGCGGTAGCACAGTGGTAGACCACTGGCCCAACATGTGCAAAACCCTGGATCCATCCCTGGCACTGCAAAAAATAAAACAAGCCAAAAATATCAGAATCTCAGTTTCACTGTTATTTTGCTATAAATGTATATAATTAGCATTGTTTCTTTCACATTAATATTTTATATATTAATCACATAATGATAGAATACAGTTTGAATTGTTTTCACCTATATATTTTTTTATGTATTACTATATGGTTTTCATCATTGTAGGATCCACACCAAAATACAAGATAAATTAAAAAAATTGTGATGTATTGTAAGGCATGCACAACATTTGTTATTTAAACCTTTTTAAGAGGACAGTCTAGTGGCCTTAAACACTATTGTGCAGCCTGACAACCCAGAACTTTCTGATCATACTAAACTGAAGCATGGCACCCAGGAAATAATAACTCCCTGGCTTACGACAGTTCACTGGGATACTGCATAATGCTCAAAATTGCTAAATGCAGCTGTTTTATAATTTTGGAATTTTTTTTTAAATTTTTTTTTGATTTATTTATTTATTATGCATACAGTTTTACAGAAGAGGGCGCCAGACCTCATCATAGATGGTTGTGAGCCACCATGTGGTTTTGCTGGGAATTGAACTCAGGACCTCTGGAAGAACAGTCAGTGCTCTTAACCTCTGAGCCATCTCTCCAGCCCCTAATTTTGGAATTTTTAAGAGTTCTTTCATTTTTCTTACCTTTATTTGTAGGGCACAATTAAGATATTTATTTATTCATTCAGATTATCATAAATGTGTGCTTGCTTATTATGTTAGAATAATTCTTGAAGATTGTTAAATCATATATATATGCATATATACATTGTGTGGTGTGTATGTCTGTGTTCCATGTGTGAGCAGATGCCCATGGAGGTCAGAAGAGGGCATTGGATCCCCTTGAGTCTAAGTTATACACATGTACGTGTATATATACATGTATATATCTGTCAGTACACAGTCATGTGGACATGCACACTGATAATTTCCAGTAAGAGAAAACAAAGTATGGGATTTACAAATGTGATGTGTCTGATAGTTTTAGTTGAATGTACGGAGTAGAAGTAATTTTTAAAATATATATATATTTGTAATCTGTAAAGTATATATATATATTGTATATAAAGGGTTTGAGGGTTCATTGTTGTTGTTTGGTTTAATTTTGCAATGTAGGGATAGAACTCAGGGCCTTGAATATGCTAGCCAGGCATTCTACCACTGAATTCTGGCTTTGTCCTCAGCCACAACCCTGGAAGATCAAAGTGCAAAATCAAAAGTGTTTGAATTCTTTTGGCTACAGTTTAGATATTTTCTAGGAGCTTACTTAGAAGAATATGACTCTGGTGGTCAGATCTAAGTTTTAAGGAAGTCTTAAACTCCTTGAATCCTTTTGACTCGGGATGGATCACTTTGACACATACTCAGTAGACACCACAATGGTGCTGCTGATGCTGTGGGTGAAGGGATGGACAGGATTCCAGTGTCTGCCTGAGCCACCATCTGCAGATGCCCAACAACCACAGCTTCTATCTAAGGTGTACTGTTACTTCTCTCATAGGGTATGTTTTCAGAAGGACTGATGCATGGACAAGGAACTTATATCTGGGCGGATGGATTAAAATATGAGGTAAAGCATTATCATGAGTTTATTGTAGAATTTAATGGTCAACTTACTGCACTATTTTTAAAGAATTCATTTTTATTTTTAAAGAGTGTGTGTGTGTGTGTTGCTGTGCCCAATGAGTTTAGGTACTCTCAGAGGCCAGATGAGGATATTGGATCCTCTAGAGCTGGAGTCACATGTAGTTGGGAGCTACTGATAGGAACACTGGAAACAACATTTACGTTCTCTACAAGAGCAAAAACTGTTGAACTCTTTTTATAGCCCTCTAGATACACTATATTTTATAAAAGTAAGTTAGATTAGGCATGCTGTACACACCGTTAATTCCAATATTTGGGAAGCAGGCAGATGTCTGTGGGTTTGAGGCCATCCTGGTCTACATAGTGAGTTCCAGGATGGTCAGACCTACATAGGGAGACCCTGTCACAAAAAAACAAACAAAGCAAGTAACTTAACATAGTCAGGACTAGTGTCATGTAATCCCAGCACTTAGGAAACTGAGGCAGGAGGATTTTGAATCTCTTGCCATCCTGAGTCTGCATAGTAAGACCCTTTTTCAGAAGAGAAACAAATGAAAAGGTAATTGTTAGCACAGAACCAAAATGCAGAGAACAGAAGTATACAGAGACCAACTTGTGTGTTTAATGTAGTAACTTGATGAGTGCATCAGCTGTCTGGGAATCACTGTAGCTGGCTTTATCTGTTGCTCTAGAGATGCCCCATGTGTAAGCAACACACATGGATGGAGTTTGGTGATAATCTTTATGTTCTCTGCATGCATAGCACACAGATGTATGTTTAATCCCTCATGCTTTGTATAACACAGTTAACATATTCTCTTATTACTTTATTCTTTTTTAATCTTAAGCCATACCCATCCATGCAGATCTGACTATTTATACCAACTGCATGTATTCCATTATGAGGGTTTCACAAAGACCATCTGAATTGCTGGGCTGAGGGGAAGTGGGTATTTTTAAACTGATTATGAGAACAGATTTGTCCTCCAAGAGACAGTGCCAGTTTCAGCTCCCACCCACAAGGCCTGTGAGTGCCTGGAATGCTGTTCTAGAAATCTCTACTGCAGAGTTACTAATGCTATGCTTTTCATAAATGGTAACAGAGACATTTAAGTCACACATACATATAGCACATGTATTCAGATGACATCTGGGCAGCAGGACATGAGCTTCAGAGGTACAGGGGCAGCAAGAGTGGATTCATCCTCCACTTAAGGGAACCTAGGGATTCAGCTGCAACAATGTGTTAGGGCCAGGCTTTCTGAGAGAGCTCTTTTCCCATACTACACACACACACCCCTAGCCTGCCACCACAGTATTTAAGGTTGCTGATCCCTGAAGGGTGATTTTGCCAGACAGGTCCTTCTGCTTCACTATCTCTGGAAATTCTCTGGAGCCTGAGGGTCCTCCTTTGCTAGCACAGAGCCCTCTACAGTCAGCCCATCAAAGGGGATTCATGGGTGGAACTGTGACTCTTCTCAGGTTTGCTGAATCAGGTAGCACCAATATGCTATCAGGCCAGTGGCCAAAGTCGACGAGCGTGTCCTCTGCTGACTGATGATTAGTGAATACAGAGTCTTAGAATTATGGTAGAGCACCAGCTTAGCATGTAGCCTGGGTTTGTTCCCCAATACCACCACAAACATTACCAACAGAACCACTCTGGAAAAGAATCTTCTGTCTTTGGGCCCTGGTGCACGTCACCATGAGCTGCTCACAATGAAGGCACTCTCCACCAACACACAGTGATTTTTTTCAGAAGGTGTCCATAAGGTGGGCCCTTGACTAACACATCTACAGAATGATTTGATGGGCTTTGGGGAGACAGAGGTTTTCCATGGATAATCAGTACTTGGCTAGTCATCCAGACCTCTCCAAGGTAGATCCTGACAATCTAACACTGAGGTCAGGATTGGCAGCCACCACATTACCAGGTCTCCTGCTTGTTTCTCAGAGTTTTGTGTAAATGCCACCTTCCTAGTATTGTATTCTTCCTGGACTTCCATGCACTGGTAGAACAAGGTGAGGGAGGATGAGGAACACAGAGGACATGAGCAGCACATCCACCACTTCCAGAGAAGAGCCAGGGACAGTGGCAGTGCTGGCCAGCAGACTCTCAAACAGCCCGTGGGTGTGGACTTCCTTCCCTGCCCTCTGCTGTCACTCTGGCGACCATTTTGCTCTAGGGGGACTTTGTGAAGAATATCCCCATGAACCATGGCGTGTACACGTGGCCAGATGGCAGCACGTACGAAGGAGAAGTGATCAATGGCATGAGGAACGGGTTTGGGATGTTCAAGTGTGCCACACAGCCCGTGTCCTACATCGGCCACTGGTGTCACAGCAAGAGACATGGGAAGGTAGGTGAAGTGGACTCGTGAAAGAATCCCATCCGTGTGAATGTATGTATGATATAAAATGAACCGTTCATCTCATTGTACAGCCATCAGCACGTTTGAGTCTAAAAACATTTTCAGTACCACAAAAGAAAACAAATATGCATTAGGAAGTTACTCCTCATCCCTCCCTTCCACTCCACATCCCCATCAATTACCTACCAATCTACATATATATATATGTGTGTGTGTGGGTGTGTGTGTATATATTTACTTCTTAGACATTGTGTCACTCAGACTTTTTTTTAAAATTTTTTTTTTTTGATTTATTTATTTATTATGCATACAGTTTTACAGAAGAGGGCGCCAGACCTCATCATAGATGGTTGTGAGCCACCATGTGGTTTTGCTGGGAATTGAACTCAGGACCTCTGGAAGAACAGTCAGTGCTCTCAACCTCTGAGCCATCTCTCCAGCCCCCTCACTCAGACTTTTTATCACTGTGACAAAAATCTTTCCAGGCATGGTGGTACATACCTTTAAACCCAGCACTTGTGAGCAGGAACAAGTGGATCTACGTGAGTTTGAGGCCAGCCTACTCTATAGAGAGAGTTCCAGGCCAGCCAAGGGACACAGGCAGAAAGAAAAACAAAATCCCAACAACAACAACTTGAAAATCATCCCAGTAAAGAAAGACAGGTTTTGACTCACAGTTTCAGATGGTTCAGTCCATGTCCATTGGTGCTGTTTCTGGGCCTATCATAAAGCAGAATATATTGGTGGAAGCATGTAGAGGCTCACGGTGGACAGGAAAAAGAGATGGGGCCAGGGTAAGAAGCAACAATGCCCAAGAATTCACCCCTCAGTGACCTACTTCTCACTAGGCCCTAGTCTTTAAAGTTTCCAGAACCTTCCAAAGTAACACCAGCAGCTGGAAACTAAGTATTCAGAACATAAAATTGTTGGGGGCATTCTATATCAAAACTATAACAGTTATTTCCTTATTAATAAAATCAAATAATATGTGAAATTTTGTGCCTAGCTGTTTTACTAAGCATAATATTTTTGAGATTTATCTAAGTTTTGGCATGTGTTGTACTCTATCCTTTTTAGAGCTGAGTAATAGTTCATTATAAATATTTACTATAATTTATACATCTGTTGATGGACACAGTGACTTTCATCTTTTTACTACGTTTAATTATGTGTGTTCTCTCTCTCTTTCCCTCCCTCCCCCTCCCTCCCTCTCTCCTTCCCTCCTTCCCCCTCTCTCTTTCTCTCTCTCTCTCTCTCTCTCTCTCTCTCTCTCTCTCTCTCTCTCTCTCTCTCTCTCTCCTGTGATGTGCATGTGGAGGTCAGAAGACAGTTTGTAAAGGTTGATTCTCTCTACTGTGTGGGTCTCAGGCACAGGACTAAGAAGCAAACACCTTTACCCTGATGAGTCACCTTTGTTTTGAGACCAGCTCTTACCCTGTAACCCAGGATGCCCAGGAACTTCCTATGTAGCGCAGGCTCACCTCACTGCTCAAGTGTGGGGATCACAGGTATGAGCCACCATGCCTAACTGAAGACAGGTCTTCATTTGTTCCGTGCCTTCTTAGAACGTCCTATTAAGGCATGTGTTGGTGCGAATAGGAAATGTTCCTCACAGGCCTCTAGCTAATGGTCCTAATTGAGAGTTTCTGGAAAACAGGCATGATTAACCTGTGAGCCATGGGCCCTGTGCATCCCAGGATAGCAATGAATAAGGCCCAACATACTTATAGATAGCAATATCAAGTTTCAGTGTCAAAAAGTTGGATGGCCTTGCTAGGAGGTAAAGCCTAGCTGGAGAAAGTAGGTTACATGGAGCTGGTCATCTGGGAACTAGCTTGTCCCTGGTCCCTTCCTGCTCTTACGTACTTCCTGGCTGTTATAAGTGAGCAGCTTCTGCCAAATGATCTACTACCATGATGCTCTGCCTCGCCATTGGCCCTGAACTAACAGAACTGAAGCCAATGGACCGAAAATCTCTGAAACTACCAACTAAAATAAATAATCCCTCCATTGGGTTTTTACTGCAAGATATTTCTCTCCTAAAAACAAAAGTTTCAATCACACAAGGAATGGCTGACATGTGATGTTATGTACATACTTTATCCATTTTGTTATGTGTGTTTGTGTGCGTATTCATGGTGTGCATGTGGCGGTGCATGTCATCTTTTACCTTGTTAGAAGTAGGATCTCTTATTATTCACTGCTGTATGCAGCATGCTGTGGTCCCGTGCTCCTGGAGGCTCCCCTGTCTCCACCTCCCATTTTCTAGGAGGAGTGCTGGCATAATGGATGCTTCCACTATGTATGTGGATTCTGGAATCTGAACTCAGATCCTAGTGCTTACATAGGAAGCACTTTTACCCACTGAGACATTTTCCCAGCCCGTTTGGTCTGCAAACCCAAAGCACCATGGGTTATGTTGAGTGGTAATTACGTCGTTGACTTCTGCACAGTTTTTAGTTCTTAGATTAGTATGTATGATCTTTATGTTTCCAAGAGAATTTGTATCATGAGGCTTGATTTCTCCTAATATTGTTTGTTTTAGGGCTCCATCTATTACAATCAAGAGGGAACCTCTTGGTATGAGGGAGACTGGGTGTACAACATCAAAAAAGGCTGGGGAATAAGATGGTAGGTGCAGCCCTCCCTCCACCTTTGGGCTGAGGGTGAAAAAGTCTCTAGCCAACTTTAGCCAAGTTCTTTTCACTTGGGCTAAAGATAAGGTGCAGAAATGACAGAGAACACATTTTCTGTCCAAGTATGGTGGAGTTTTCAATTACTCTGGATAGACTCTCCATAGAAAGAAAGACATTTCTATGGGAAATTCATAAAAACATCCTGAGTGTCTGATAGTATGTTTCACTTTATTATAAGTAGAGACTGCCTTCCTCTGTTCTCTGTATTCATCGCAGATCACATTCCTGAATGTTTTCCAAAGAGCAGCAATACTTTTGCTTGATTTTAGTTGAGTTGTTATTTGTTGTTATTATTTTAGTTTTGGATTGAACCCAAGGGCCTGGACCATGCTAAGGAAGTACTCTACCACTGGGCTACATCCAAAGCCCTGTTTGCTTTTTACATACAAAGTCTTGCTATTAACTCAGAATCTTGCATTGAACTCCAGAATCTCCTTTCTCTGCCTTTCAAGTGCTGGGATTATAAACCTGTACATCCATACCCAATAGTTATTTTTACGATATATTTTTATTTATGTGTATATGTGTTGGTGCCTTTGAATCCAGAAGATCATGTCAGGTCTGCTCCAGCTGGAGTTACAGGTGGCTGTGAACTGTCCAACATGGATGCTGGGAAATGAGATCTGGTCCTGTTGAAGAGCAGCAAATGTTTTTAACACCTGGGCTAGGGAGGAGGATCAGTCAGTAATGGTCCTGCCAGGAAAGACTGAGGATCTAAAAAGTCCCCAGCACCCATGCAAAAAAAATCTGAGAATAGCTAGGTGGTGGTGGCACAGGCCTTTAACCCCAGCACTCAGGAGGCAGACGGCTTCTGAGTTTGAGGACAGCCAGGGCTACACAGAGAAATCTGTTTCAAAAGAAGGTAGGAGAGGGGTCTGGAGAAATGGCTCAGTAATCAGGAGCACTGGCTGCTCTTCCAGTGTTCAATTCCTTCTCTGCCAATTCAGTCCTGAGTTCAGTTCCCAGCAACCACATAGTGGCTCACAACCATCTACAGTGGAATCTGATGTCTTCTTCTGGCATAAAGTCATACATGCAGATAGAGCACTCATACATAAAATAAATGAATAAATCTTTTTTTTTTTTTAAAAAAAAAAAAAGGGGTGGGTATAGCAGCATGTGCCTGTAACTTCAGCACAGGGGAACAGAAGCAGGAAGATCCTTAAAGTTTAGTGAGGGTGCCCTGCCCCATAGTAGTGATGAGCTTCAGATGCAGTGAGAGACCTTGTCTCCAAAAACAAAGACAAAGAGCAGCAGAGAAAATACATCTGGTGTCAGCCTTGGGCCTCCACATGCACCATGCCCACCAATATACAGTATTTAGTAGTAAAATACTAAGTAATCATAACACAATAGGAGTTGCTTCCAAAAGATATAAATCCTCACACTTGCCTATTTATTGAATAATGAAGGGGGCTAATAAAGGGAATTATTTAACTCCCTAATCAAAATATTTTTGCCAACCATTTGCCACCCACTTTCACTTTTTACTATGAACAGTGTCCCGGGTCCTGGGGTGGATTTTCTGAGAAGTGTCCAGGGGTGAGTGTAAGTGCATTAAAGGTAAATGTCGTCTCTATGAACTAACCACTAAAGGTAAATGTCGTCTCTATGAACTAACCAACTGTTTACCATTGCTTCCTTTGGTCCCAGCTATAAATCAGGAAACATATATGAAGGCCAGTGGGAAAACAACATGCGCCATGGGGAAGGCAGAATGAGATGGCTGACTACAAATGAAGAGTACACTGGCCACTGGGAGAAGGGGATCCAGGTAGACACCTGTCCATCACCTGGGTCACATCCTGGGGTGGGAGTGCTGCTAATGGCCCATCCAGGCTACTCGGAAAATACTGTGTGGCATCTGACACTTAAGCACTACTGCCCTAAGAAATGTGTAACGGTAGCATTAACTGTCTACTCACAGAATCTATAGTTGCCTGTGAGATGGCCTCTGGGTCAGCCTGGGATAGGTTATTTGATTACTTTAATTGATGTGGGGATACCCATATTAATTGTGGAAGGGACCCTTCCCTTGGCAGGGAATTCTGCACCATATTAAATGGAGAAAAGCTAGCTGAGCATGTATCCATTGCTCTGTGCCTTGACTACGGATGCATTGTGACCAGCTGCCTCAAGCTCCCTGAAATCACAGATGAACCTGAAACTGTGGACCAACCCTTCCTCCCCCAAATTACTTCTGTCAGAGTATATTTTTAAAGATTTATTTAATCTTATTATGTATAAACATTCTACCTCCATGTATGCCTGCATGCCAGAAGAGGGCACCAGATCTCATCATCATAGATGGCTGTATGTCACCATGTGGTTGCTGGGAATTGAACTCAGGACCTCTAGAAGAGCAGCCAGTGCTCTTAACCTCTGAGCCTCCTCTCCAGCCCCTGTCAGAGTACTTTAATCACAGTAACAGAAGAGGGCCTAAGACACAACTCCAAGTCTGCTAGTGTCAGCTACACCTTTTCATCACTGCTTTATGATTTAGTCTTCTGTAACCGTCTCACACATCTTTGATCCAACCTACAAGATAGGGGATATTTCCATTTTATACTTGGGGAACCTGAAGATCAAAAGCCAGCTGGTAACTGGCTGAGCTGAGGCTGAGCTCAGTCCCTGGTTCAAGGTCCACATGCTCTCTGAGGATCGGTGCTGACAAGGTGCTTTTCTTTTCAGAATGGCTTTGGAACATACACGTGGTTCCTAAAGAGGATCCCCAACTCTCAATATCCTTTGAGAAACGAGTACATAGGAGCGTTTGTGAATGGCTTCCGTCACGGAGAAGGGAAGTTTTACTACGCCAGTGGAGCGGTGTATGAGGGAGAGTGGGTTTCCAACAAGAAGCACGGCAGGGTGAGTGCAGCTGTTGAAATGTGGTGCAAAGTGCGCATCTGCTAAAGCTGCATTTCATTTCGTAAAGATAACCATTTTAGTTAGGTGATCTATTTTCAACATATTTTCTATTTCCTAGATATTTAGAAATGATTTAATCAGTTTTTATTTATATGTGTATACAAATGCACGAGGTGCTGGTTGCAAGTTACAGTCTAGCTTGAACTTTCATATATAATAGCAACTTGGCCTTTGAGGCTGACTGCACTGTTAACTCAGTGATGTCAGCCTTCTTCCCTGTCTACCCACATGGTAGCTTTACCCTTGTGGTGCCTTTTTCCCATGATTACAAGATAGCTGCTGTGATTCCAGGCTTCACATTGCACACCCCACTAAGAAAAGGAAAAGCAACTCATTTCCCAGAGCTCTCTATAGATGTCTCTCCTGTCACAGAGGTCACCTGGGTCATTTGTCCTCCTCAGAATCAGTCCTTACCATCCTGGGGTCAGCAGATGCAGGGTTGTTAGCACCTATTGGGATGGGCCCTCTGCTCAACACTCAGTAAGTTTAATAAGCTCTATTCTGTGGCCTGGAGGTGACTAAATTGGGGAGAGATTGGATAAAGAGGAGGAGAGAGGAGGTGTGATATGAAACCCACTGGAGGATAATTGTGGTCTAAGTACATATCTTCAAAACAAAAAGCTCCAAACCCTTGAGAACCCCGCTAACACTGAATAGTATTCCTCCTGAACCATTCAACACTGTGTTCATATCTACAGGGCAGAATAACTTTTAAGAATGGACGTGTGTATGAAGGTCTGTTTTCCAATGACCACATTTCACAGTTCCTTGAGGCTGAAATCGATTTCACACGTAGCCTGGACCGTCGGTCAGATGTCTCCCAAAGGAGCCGGCAGCTGCGGGGGTCTTCTGCCAGCGCTGGCAGGGAACCTGGTGGGTGAAAGTTAATTAATATCTTTTTGTTATTTGTAGTGGTTGTTAGAGACAGGGTTTTTCTGGGTAACAGTCCTGACTGTCCTGAAACTCACTTTTGTAGACCAGGTTGGCCTTGAACTCATGAAGATCCACCATCCTCTGCCTCGGTGCTAGGATTAAAGGTATATACCATCATTCCTGGCCTTGCAAATTAATATCTTATTTATAGTTTTTATTCATGAGAATATACCTGCTATTTGAGTAAATAGAAATTTCCTTCCGTGTTATGCTTGTTTATCTGTTTAGGCTGGCCTTCAGCTCATTGGCTAGCCTAGGATAATCTTGAATTCCCAATCCTCCATCCTCCACCTCCCAAGTGCTAGGCTAACTGGTATACCACCATGCCCAGCTTTATGTGGTGCTGGAGATGGCACCCAGGGTGTCATGTGTGTTAGCCAAGCACTATACCAACTGATCTTCATTAGCTAGGCTAATATTCAACCATTGAAGAGATGTCATTTGTTTTCTTCCGTTACTATGGGAACTGCTAGTGCTCTACTGCTGAACTGTTTCCATGCCCTCCTTCTGAATCTTTAATTAAAATGTTTTTATGTTTGTGTGTGCGCATGTGGTGGTCAGAGGACAACCTGGGGGAGTCCATTTGTCCTTTACCACGTGGGTCCCAGGGACCAAACACAGGTCATTAGCTTTGGCAGCAAGTGCCTTTACTTAATGAGCCATCTCAGTGGCCTAGTTGTTAATTTTGGTAAGGAGTGTAAGGTCTCCAGGCTGGCCTTAATGCCTCTCTGTAGCACAGGCTGGTCTTGAACTCAGAATCATCCTGCCTCAGCTTCCTCAGCAGGTGGTATATAGACCTGTGCCTGAATGCCTGGTTGTTGAATACTCTTCTATCACATTTTGATAGACAACCATTCTGGTGTGACATTGAAAGGGTTTCTTTTAAAGGTTTATTTTTATGTCTATACATATACATGTCTGTGGGTACCTTCAGAGACCAGAAGAAGGTGCTGGATCCCCTAGAGTTGGAGTTACAGGCAGTTCTGAGTTGCTTGTCATGGGTCCTCTGGAAGAGCAGCCAGCTCCCTCAGCTGCTGAGCCATCCCACATTAGAAGGATTTTACCATTGTTTTTCACAACCATCCCCCATATTTGCTTCACTCATTAGAAACCCTACGAAAGTTGGATGGCAGCGAAAGCCAGTCTGTGTTAGGATCAAGTATTGAACTGGACTTAAATTTGCTGCTGGACATGTACCCTGAAGAAAGCCAAGAAGAAGAAAAGAAGCAGGTAGAACTTTTTTACTATTACACATTTATATTTAGGCCCTGCTTTTGTCTTCCATGTGCCTAGTAGATGCTCTATCTAAATCATCTCAATCTGCAAAGCAATGTTGTAATAAGAAGGCTTTGTGAGAGAAAGGTAGCCCAGAGGGCTCAGTGGTTATCGCCCAGGGCATCGGAACCGAGAAGTCAGAGCCGACTGAAGCCCAGGGCTGTGGTTGCCTCCCATTTGAGGAAGGTGGGGTTAGAGGGACTGCTGGGGGTCAGAAAATCCTGGACTCCCTAGGAATCAGAAACCCACTGTGGGGCTGGAGAGATGGCTCCGTTAACAGCATTTGTTGCTCTTGGAGAGAAGCTAGCTTTGGTTCCTACCACCAACATGGTGGCTCATAACCATTTGTAACTCAATTCCAGGGAATCCTATACTTCCACACTAGTTGCACACTCCGTCACATGCAGGCAAAACACTTATACATACGAAACAGACTAAATCTAAAAATAACAAAAGAGGCAGAAGAAGAAAGAAACCTGCTATGTTAGAGCTGGAGAGATGGCTCAGTGGTTAAGAGCACTGTTGCTCTTCCAGAGGACCCAGGTTCAATTCCCAGCACCCACATGGTAGCTAGCAGTTATCTCTAAATCCGGTTCTAGGAGTTCCGGTACCTTCTTCTGGCCTCCACGGGTACTGCACACACATGGTACACTGACGTATGTGCAGACAAAACAGCTAACCACATAAAAATTTAAAAATCTAAAAACTAAAAAAGAAACTCACTGTACATGATGGCACATGTGTGGAATCCCAGCCAAGGTGGGTGCTAGGAACCAAGCTCGGGTCCTCTACAAGTGAAGCAAGCTGTAACCACTGAGCCATCTGCCCAGCCCCTTAGTTTTGTTCTAATGAAGCATAATTAGGCCACTTGTGCTTCCTTCTCTTCAGGTAGAATATGCAGTCCTGAGGAACATTACAGAGTTAAGGAGAATCTACTGCTTCTACAGTGGCCTCGGGTGTGACCACTCTCTGGATAACACCTTTCTGATGACAAAGCTTCACTTCTGGAGGTTTCTGAAAGACTGTAGGTTTCATCACCACAATATAACCCTTGCAGACATGGACCGGGTACTAAGTGGTGAGTGTCCCAGGTTCTCTTCCTCTCTCGGTTACTGGTCCTGGAAACAAACTAAGAAACATTGAGAGAGAATGTGGCGAGTTGGTTCGGTGTGAGGAACAAATGCCTCTGCCCAATCCCAAACAGATACAGTGGATGTGAGGCTTGTAATAACAATCTTGCAAGAATGGGTTTCTGGCCTTAAGGATCATCATAAAAGAGGGAATGGAAAGATTCCAAGAACCGAAGGTAGTAAACATCTGCATCAAAAAAGTTTTTGCCAGCATGATAGGGCACATGCAAACTTACAGCAGCTGTAACTGCATGACAAGACCTGCACAAGACCCAACCAGCCCAAATGCTAACATGGACGGGGAACAGCTCTTGTCTCTAGCTGAAGAGCCACTAGCAATTGATGGCTGCTGGGGTGGGGAGTCAGTTGCCTTCAGGAATGTGGTCCTCTAAGCTAACCATATTGAAGTAGATGGTCCTACACCCACTCATACAGAGGCAGCATTAAGTCGTCAAGGAACGGTGGGGATGACAAGAGAGAAGAGAATTGGGGAACTGTGTCAAAACACACTATATGCATGCATAAAGCTATTAAAAGAATTTTTTTGATTTTTCAAAACAGGGTTTGTGTAACAGCCCTGGGTGTCCTGGAGCTACTAGCTCTGTAGACCAAATTGGCCTCAGACTCATAGAGATCTTTCTGCCTCTGCCCTGAGTGCTGAGATTTAAATCATGCACCACTATGCCCAGCTTATCAAACAATCTTTAAGAAGAACTGGTATCTGGCATGCAGGCACAGGTGGGTCAAATAAAGCAAACAATGTATCCCGAATGCAGATCCCTTCTCCAGTTCCTTGTTGGCTGAGTGTCCAGGGATGCACACTCTTACCCGGACATAACCTAGGTTTATTATTCTCTCCCCACAGGTCACACTTTCTTCTCTTTTCCTTTTATGTCCCACAATAAGGATTTTCCTGTGGGCCTCGCCTTCCCCCAACAACTTATTAACATACTTGTGGACCTAGTCACTTAAGCAGGCTGCCAGTGATTTTTCTTTTCCACAGTAAGATAAAATTCTTGTTAAGTTGGGGATAGCCGGCAAGCCTAGACAGGCAGGGGCCAGGTGCATCCTGTTTATCTGTAATTTTGTAACTTGTAAGACTAAATCTATTTTGTGTGTTGAAAATGGACCATTAGCCTGGTGGTGGTAGTGGCATGCATCTTTAATCCCAGCACTCAGGAGGCAGAAACAAGCAGAGCTCTGTGAGTTTGAGGCCAGCCTGGTCTACAGAGTGAGTTCCAGACAGCCAGGGCTACATAGAGAAACCCTGTCTCGAAAAAACAAACAACAACCCCGCCCCCCCCAAAAGAAGAAGGTAAAGAGCAATAGAGGAAGATACTTGATGCCTAGTATGGCTTCCGTGTGCCTGTGCATGCACAGGCGTGCACACTGACATAGTCAAGTGCATGTAGTCACACATACACGTACCATGCTAACAGAAGGAAAGCAAAGGTAGGAATCACCAAGTCAGTGAATGACCTTGCAGTGTAACTGCAGACAGTCTCGTACAGTGAGAGCAATGATCAAATACCAGCCAAGCAGAGGTCTATGTCCAAATCCAGCCCTAACTATGCTTGTGAGTCCAGCTTTCCTGGAGCACAGTCAGGCTTATCTGTTTGTGGGTTGCCTGTGACTGCTTTTGCCCTGCACCATGGAGCTCAGTAGTCGTGATATGAGCGTAAGGACCTGGATTCATTCTGGGGGCAGGGCCCAGGTCTGTGAGTGAACTTCCGCAGCAGCCAATGGATTCAAAGGTTGGATTCGTGCCAGAAAACTCCAATGGCTTTTGCCCAATCCTGGAACATCAAGGTGTGTTGCATCTTGATTACATAGGTTCTTCTTTAAAAAACCCCGCCCATTGAGGCAACAGTCTCTTACCCCCTTCTGCTGTGCAGAGAGCTAGGTGATCAACCCAGGTTCTCATTCTCTGTAGGTAGCAATAAAATCCCCACTCATAACAATGTGTTATTCCTGACGCAGGAATAACAACGAGTCCATCTGAACCACAAGGACTCAAGTATTTACTGTTGACTCTCACAGAAAAGTTTGCCTCACCCCATGGTGGGTGGGGGGGCTACTAAACAGTTATGTCAGAAGCAAAGGAGATTAGGAAAGACTCGGAAGAATATAAAAAGCATCAGGGACCCTTAGTATTCACCTGGATTTCAAACTAGAAGATTCATGTGGTTAATAACCTTGAAAGTCTTAATCTCTTTAGATGAGTTCCAAGAGGAGGGACTGAAAGCGGCAGTAGTGCTGGTCCAGTGGTTAGGGCCGGGTCTCCTGCTATGGCAGAGGACCCAGTTTCTGTTCCCGGCATCTACCCAGCACCCTCTGCTGGCCTTGGCAGGCACTGCACTCCAGTGCACACACCATCCCATACACATAATTACAAAGAATCTAGGCTTAAATTTGTGAGAAAATACCTGTCTCCTTCAAACTTAAGGGTTAAAAGCATACCTAAAACCCATTTAGAAGTGGGCACAATGATGGTACATGTCTAAAATCCCAGTATTTTGGAGGCTCAGGCAGGAGAATTTTGAGTTTCAGGCCAACCTAAAATACATAGTTAGACTCTAACACATGCACGTGCGTGCGTGTGTGCACACACACACACACACACACACAAGAACAAGATATCTTGTAAATGTCTCCTAATGTAACTGGAGCTCTTTTGTACAGTAGCTGATCTAGCCACCGTTTTTCTTTCAGTCTATAATGGCATACCAGTCGAAGAAATCCACTCTCCTTTCAGAACGATACTCTTGCGAACGTTCCTGAATTACCTCTTGCAGTTGGCCCACCACATCCATCACAAAGAATTCCAGTAAGTGCCCCCTCTGTGTCCCTGCGAGGGGACCCAGTAGATCATCTTTTCAATGGTGGCCATGGTAGTTTTCACATACTTCTTTTCACAAGAAGGACTAGAAGCAAAGTTTTCTACACATCTAAAGGCAATGCCCGGGTACTAGGTGAGGACTTGGGAACCCCCCCTGAGTTGCTTCAGTTCTGTAAATGTCCCTTAGAGCTTTACTCTGTAGTTACAGTCAGTTCTGTCTTTCTGGGTGGGAACACCCTTTTTAAATACATTTTAAGAGCTGGGGGGGCTGGAGAGATGGCTCAGTGGTTAAGAGCACCGTCTGCTCTTCCAGAGGACCCGGGTTCGATTCCCAGCACCCACATGGCAGCTAACAACTGTCTGTAGTTCCAGTTCCAGGCAAACACCAAGGCAAATAAATAAATAAATAAAGTTTTTTTTAAAAAAAAAAAAAAAAAAAGAGCTGGGGATGTGGTTCACTTGGCCAAGTGCTTGTAACAGGCTCAGGCCTGAGTTCTATCACAGCACCTCATAGAACAGACACAGTAGCACATGCCTATAGTCCCAGCATCCAGGAAGTGGAGGCAGGAGGATTAGAAGTTAAGACCGGGGCTGGAAAGACAGCTCAGGGGTTATAAGCACTTGCTGCTCTTCCAGAGGACCTGAGTTCTGTTCTCAGACTCAGCTGGGCAGCTCACAGCCTCTTGTATCTACTGCTCCAAGGGATTCAGTTCTGGCTTCTGGTCTCCACAGGCCCCTGCACATATGTACACAGATACAAAAATGAAAACTTTTTTTTAAAAAAGTTAAGGTCATTCTTGACTACACAATGAGTTCAAAGTCAGCCTGGACTATATAACTTTCTGTCTGTCCTCTATTTTTGTGTATGTATAAATTTAATATATTATATGTATAATATATATAGTGTGTATATATTAACATAGCATGTATGGTTACATAGGTTTTCAGAAGTGTTGATGGTATGTATAGTGAATTCCTATGTACCTTTGGGGGATTATATTTTGTTCCATTGTAAATAATTGTCCTGTCTACTAGTTTAATAAAAATGCTGATTGGCTGAAGGCAGACAGGAAGTGTGTGTCCCGCTCTACTGTCCCGCGCTACCGTCTCGCCAGCAAGAATGACGTGGCACACGTAGGATCCTTCTGCAGAAAAGCTTTAATGCATCTTGAGAGGGAGAGCATAAGCTTACAAGATGGAGACTCCAAACGGCTAAAACCCCTCCCTTATATAGGAAACTGGCCCCTGCCTAGGACCTGCCAGACTCTGATTGGCTGTAGCTCCAACGGTCGAAGTGACATCACGGGGGAGGCAGAGCACAAGGAGTGGAAATTCCCCTTGCACCTGAGCAGTCTACATTAGAGCGCAGGATCTCGCTGCCATGTGGGAGTGGCGGCAGTGAGTGCGGCTTCTCACAAGTGTGGGCAGGGTTACCAGCCTAAGGAAAGTCTAGGAACATCTCAGAACAGACACAGATGCCACAGGGAAGCATGACAAGGAGACGGCAGCAGACGCAGAGGAAAGAAGCTGAAATGCTGCTCTGAGAAAAGATACTGAGCTGCATGGCTGAACAAGATGGGTTGAGTTCAGATGGAGTTAGCAAGTTATATACCTGGGCCCAAGGTCAAGCAGCATAAAAATAATATAAGCCTGTGTATGATTATTTAAGGCTAACCGGGGCTGAGTGTGGGTCAGAACCTCAGGCCTAGGCCCGAAAGTCCGGGCCAGAAATCTCTTACAACTGTGCCTTGCACCCAGATTCCCCAGCCAACCTCTTACTCAATAGTTGATTCATCTAAAGCAAGGACACTGCCACAGTGTTGTTGAACTCAGAGCCTTCTCTCAAACATGGCGGAAGGCAAGGACTGAGAGCTGAACTGACATGCTAGACAGACATTCTACTGCTGAGCTGCATCCCCAGCCAAGAGCCCTTTTCCCACGGCCCCTTTTCTGTCCCAGGAGCTCACACTGCATTTTCTGCCTCCAGTGTGTCTCAGATCCTCCAGTTTGTGACAGTTACTCAGCCTCTATTTTTCACAACCTTCCCATCTTAAAAATAAAAGGGGGGTTGGTCTTTTGTAAAGCATGTCACAGTTTGAGTTTGAGAGCTCTTGGGCAGAGTACTAGGTTTGAACTCTTTAGATCTTTTTTGTGCATGTTTATGATGTGCGTGTGCAGGCACAAGTATGCCAAAGCATGCATGTAGCAGTCAGAGGACTATCTCAGGTATCAGCCCTACCTCCCACCTTGTTTATCACAACATTCCTTTGTTGTTTGCCACTGTGTACACCACGCTAGCTGCCGGCAAGCTTCTGGGGATGCTCCTGTTACTGTCCCCATCTCTCTGTAGAGCTCTGGGATTTCAGACACACGCTCCTACGCCAGCTCTGTGTGGGTTCCAGGTCCTTGGGCTCACATAGCAGATGCTTTGCCAGCTGCTCCATCTCCTCATGGTATCAGCAGCACATAACTTCAGTGTGGCTTATTGCTAATGCTCACAGAGTCAAGTTTGTTGCCACATAGACTTCTCTACTATAAACTTACTGTCTCCCTTTGTAGATTTGTTAGAAGCCAGTTATCAAGTCTAATCCCTACTTCAGAAGAGGGAAGTTAGGCTCCACCTTCTTCTGGAATAATTAATTATGGTATCTTTTTCATCATAGGAACAGAAGCCCATCACTCTTTCTGTGTTTTACAAAACTGATGACTGAGAACATTCATCCACATGCCTGCCAGGTGAAAGGTAAATACAAAAATAACAGATTCATATCTACTATCTTTAAAATAATAGTTCTATAATAATTTTTGTATGTGTATGTGCATTTTGTGGATACCTGTTGTGCAGGTGTGTGCGTGTGAGCATGCGTGCGTGCATGTAAGCCAGAGGTTGACATCAGGTATCTTCCTCCATTGATCTTCAGTTTATTTCTGAGGCAGGGTCTCTCACTGAACCCTGGACTGACTGGTCTGGCTATTCTAGTTAGCCAGCTTGCCCTGGGAATCCCATCTGCCTCTAGGGTTACAGGTGGGTTACTATGCCCAACATGCTTTTTGGGTACTGGGATCTAAACTCTGGACCTCATGTTTGCACAACAGATTTTCCCCCACTGAGCCGTCTCTCCAGCCCTATAATCACTTCTGAATGTTGGATTTTTAGGTCATTTATTCAGTGAGCAACAGCGGACACTCTACTCAATGAATTATATCGATAAGTGCTGGGAGATTTACACTACCTACTGCAGACAAAACGAAGCCCCACCCTATGAGCTAACAATGAAAATGAGGTATTTCCTCTGGATGCTGAAAGTAAGCTTAATAACTCTTAGGACTGATATTGTCTTTATGTTGATAGGCATTTTGACTTTAATTAAGGAGATGAAGATCTGGGCCTTTCATGGCCACCAAATGCTTTCAAGTCTCTTTTCACTGGAGACAGTCTGTGATAGCAGGAGGCGGGTCACAGGGATGCCTGCCTGACATGCTGTCAGAACAGGGAAAGGAAGACCTGAGCCCTGCGACATCTTCTCATGCACATGTGGCCATTGAGAGGAAGAGATAAATAACTTTATTACATTTGTATTTATTATTGATTCAGGGTATTTGTGTGTGTGTTGTTCAGCTTGGCAGCAAGTGCATTTTTTGCGTCAGGCATCCTCTCAGCCCTAAATATCATTAAAAATATAACACTAGGGCTGAAGCGGGGGCTCAGTGACATAGAGCACTGGCTGCTTTGCAGAGAACCTGAGTTTAGTTCTCAGCACCCACATGAGCTCACAATGGTCTCTAACTCCAGCTCCATGGGATCTGATGCTTTCTTTTGACTTTCTCCTTGGGCATCAGGCATGAATACAGTGCACATGTATACAGGCAGGAAAAACACTCATATACAAAAAATAAATATAAAAAAATTAAATATTATTAGCTGGTCAGAATTGAGCTGCACCTTGTCCATGGAACACTTGCCTTTGGCACACAAGTCCTTTGTCCAGTTCCCAGCACTGAAAAACAGAAAAATTGTTGCTCAGCAAACAGTAATTAATTACTTTGGAGGCCAAGCATGATGTTAAGTTCCTGTAATCCCATACTTGGGAGGCTGAGGCAGGAGGATCAGACTTTCAAGGTGAGCCTACACTACATAGTAAGAGCCTGTCTCAAAAAAAAAAAAGTCATTCGTTTGAAAAACAATTGACGTGTTCTGTATACAGTGTTCTAAAACTGATGATTGCTAACTTTGTATCATAATATTTTAAATTTGTACCTGTAGAAGTACAAATAATCAGTTGGAAATAATCAAATATTAATGAGAGGCTATTTATGAATTTAACAGAATAATATATATATATGAAAAGTGACAAAAAACTTGTTTAAATGTAGGAAAATGTGTTTAGAATTGTATGATTGGGGTGAAATATTATACAGCTGTTCACCCATTTTCTTTCCTCACACTCATTTATTACTGAAGAAACAAGCTCATTTGTCCCTGCAGAGGTTGGACACGCTGGCTTTGACTGACCGAATCCTCATAGTCACATTTAACAGCTTCTTTTCCCCTGAAAGTCTACATAAGAAACAGAGACTTGACAAGATTCAGATGTTTTGTGTTCTGCAAAGCCCCACTTGTTTCTTGTTAGTGTTGGTGGGTTTCATCAGTGGCTCATGTGGCACCAGCCTGATCCTTTGCCTTCCATAAACCTTCACTGCTGACCTTAGCAACCCCCAGTGGTCAGACCTCAGTGGCTAACTAATGTCCATGGTTTCCCTAGAGTCAGTACAATGATAACTTTCTGTATCATTTCTTCTACACTAATTAAAAAACATTTGTGTGTGTGTGTGTGTGTGTGTGTGTGTGTGTAAGTATACATACATATGTCCAAAAGACCTGGGCTCCTCCAGAGCTGGAGTCACAAGTGATTTGAGCCACTTAATGTGGGTGCCAGCCAGCAAGTCCTTGGGATCTGCCCTCCTGCACTTCCCTAGCACTGGGATTATAGCACTGCTGTTGTGTGCCTGCTTTTTACATGGCTAGTGGGAATGCCACTCAGGTCCTCACGCTTGCACAGCCATCTCCCCAGCCACCCAGTAATGCTCACCTAAGAAGGGTTTTTGTGCACCCCAGTCTGCCCTCACACTTACAATCCTCCTGCCTCAACCTCTACTGCTGGGACTGTAGCCCCAAAATAATCTGTTTTTAAGATAATGGCTTCTGGTATATTTTCTCAAGGTGTTATGTTGCTGTAATGGACATTAAAATATATACTCATGTCTAATTATAGGCATCTTTGGTTGGTGTTAAATTTTTACAGGATTTTAAGATGATCAATAAGGACCTAACAGCAACCAAATTCATGACTGTGATAGCAGAGGATAACCCTTTTGTATATGATGGAACTGACAGCAACTTTGAACTTGAGGTTTGTAAAGTGTTGTTACAAATGGCACAGATCCAATTTAAGCTACATGTTGCTTATGCTTTGTGTATACAAAAAGTGGGATATGCATATATACACAGTTGCCTTTTTAAAAACCAGAGATTAATATTAGAAAGGGCCTGGGGAGATGGCTCAGTTGGCACAGTGCTTGCTGAGGACCTGAGTTGGATCCCCAGAACCCTTGTAAAAGTCAGGTGTGGGGGTGCATGTGTGTGATACTAGTGGCTGGGGACAGGAGGATGCCTGGGGCTTGCTGGTGAGCCAGCCTAGCTGGGTCAACTTCAAGCCTGTGAGAGACCCTATCTCAAAGAGCAAGGTGGGGAGAATAAAGAAAGATACCCGTGTCAACCCCTGACCTCCCCATGCATATATGTGCTGGTGAACATGTATATAGCACGTATACAGAAGGAGTAAGAGATCGCCAGTCAATCCCTGGTTCTTTCTAGAGTGTCAGAGTAAATGAGCTCTCCCTATGCTTCTTATCGTTGCAGCTGGTTTTCCTGGAATTCTTTGAAGCTCTCTTATGTTTCTCATTCTGCTGCATTTTTGACCGGATGACTATATCGTATTTAAAAGTCCCATATGATGATGTTACTGTAAACCGATATGGCAGCATTCATACAATACTAAACCAGGTAACAGGCAATACAGTACCTGGGGTGCTTAGATCCTCACCAGAACTGCCTCAGGCACTTAGTGTAAATATTGTATATTATCCAAGAGATAATTTAGGACTTGAGAAGTACATTGTCTTTCACCGTGGGAAGGAGCATGTGGCTTTGTTGTTCCTTATGTTAGGGTCATAGCCACAGCAGTGAAGACAGCACAGTGAAGGTCAGTATGAAAAGCAGCTGGACGGGGCTGGAGAGATGGCTCGGCGGTTGGGAGCACTGTCTGCTCTTCCAGAGGACCCGGGTTCAATTCCCAGCACCCACATGGCAGCTAACAACTGTCTGTAGTTCCAGTTCCAGGCAAACACCAAGGCAAATAAATAAATAAATAAAGTTTAAAAAAAAAAAAAAAAAAAAAAAAAAAAAAAAAAAAAAAAAAAAAAAAAAAAAAAAAAAAAAAAAAAAAAAAAAA
>PVIH01004020.1:0-55715 GCA_004025045.1 Sigmodon hispidus | reverse complement strand
TTCAGTACTGAAGACTCAGCAGAGCTTCTCATCTCAGAATTTTCTCAGTGTCAGCCCAAGAGACAGCTCTCACACACATCCCTGGCATCCCTCGGACTCCTTATGGGAAGCTGGGGGGGGGGCTTCATGTTTCTTCCAGCACCTCACTGCCTGCCCCATTAGCCAGCTGGGCCTCCTTCAGTTGAGGAGACACATTGGGGAGCTGGTTAAGGGAACCACCTGGGGCTGGGGCTCTTCTCCAGGCAAGCGGGTACCCACCTTGAGTCTGTCTACAATTTTTAGAGGGCACAGTAGTTTTCCTTATTATAACAAAGCAATGAAGGAAATTAACCTTGTTTAAAAATAGAAATGTAGCTCATCGTCCTGGAATCTAATTATGTTCTCCTTGCTGGCAGGGTGTCACCCTGGTGACTTTAAGGACTCATGTCTAAGCACCATAGTCAGATTAACACCTTAGAAATGAGTCTTTCGAGACTCTTAAAGCACAGCAAATGCCATTCCCATCAGTAACAGGGATGTGAGTATGCAGACCGGGACATCCACAGGCACCATCTGTTCACCTTCACGCCCAGTTTTCATTGCATCAAGACATGTAGATTCTGTGTTGTTCTCATAGCTCAGGGCTAGTTCCCTCCCACATTCTGGAAGCTGGAAGATCACCTGTCCAAACTTCATTGCTGTTCCTTCCTAGGATGAAGCTGGCCCTCAGAGATGGCCACCTTCAAACACAGTAGAGCCTAGTCCTTTCTCTCAGCTCAGCAACTTAATAAGCTACAGTGGTCGGGGAGGGCAAGATGGAGTGATTTTCTCCAGATGTCTGCAGACATTCCCAACCCTTGTGTTGTCAGCTAAGTGAGCACGCATGTGTGAAAAGCTAGAGGAAGCCAAGGAAAGGATCACCAGGGAGAAATGGAGTAGTGTTGTGGTTTTTTAAAACTCTTTTCTCTTTTAGGGAGCCCGCCACCCAGCTCCCAAATAAATCACTCACAGCTTATTCTTATGAATGCCCGGCCTTAGCCTGGCTTGTTTCTGCCAGCTTTTCTTAGCTTTAAATTGTGCCATCTGCCTTTTACTCTGGCTTTTTCCTGTTCTTGCTTCTGTAATCTTCCTTTCATGTTACTCTGTGGCTGGCTGTGTAGCTGGGCCCTGATGGCCTCCTCCTTCTCTGGTTCCTTCTTGTCCCAGATTTCTCCCTCTATTTACTCTCTCTACCTGCCAGCCCCACCTAGCTCTCTCTCCTAAATAAAGCATGAGAGAACTCCCAAGTAGAATGACCCCAAGAGAGTCACACTGACTCAACATAACACTGCTGAAAGACAGAGCCTACATAGTGTCAAGATAAGAGGTGACTTGTCACATCCAGGGGATACATAGAAACACTATAGATGTCATACCTGAAACTTTGGGAAATAATGTCTATCAAAAATACTAAGAGAATCATCAAGCAAAACTTCCATATTCAAGCCAGCAAGATGGTTCTATTGGTAAAGAAAGGCTCTTGCTGCCAAGCCTGCAACCTGAGTCCAATCCCTGGAACCCACATGGTGGAAGGAGAGAACTAACCTCTCATTGTCGTTCTCTAACCTCCCTATGTGGACTACTTGTCTCTCATGTGAGCGCAAAAGACAAGCTTAGTAAAAAGAATATATATATGTATGTATATACCCAGCAAAACTATCCTTTAAAGCTGAGGAAAAATAAGACATTCTGAGATAAGCAAATATAAGGAAGTGGTTAGTTACTGCAGGCACATGTTGTCAGCAACAAACCAGAGTGAAATGCGAGGGCTCTAGCCAGCGTTTCAAAGGCCATTATACTGGTTACTTTCATGGTTTTATGATAAAAGCAACTTAAAGGAAGAAAGGTGTTTTGGCTCCTAGGTTCAGAGGGATTTCTTCATCTTAGCAAGGAAGTCACGTAGCTGCTTGTTTGTTGAATAGAACAGGAAGTATATATAGCCTTCAGCAGCCTGCCTCTGCGACCTACTTCTGCCCCCTAAACCCTAATTCCTAAGATTGTGAAGCCTTCAAAACAGTTCCACAAAGTAGAAAGTGAGCATTTGAAACGTGAGCCTGTGAGAACATTGTAGGTTCGAGTGACTGTCACTAGTCTGATTGCTTTAAATAATCTAAACCAACCTATAAGCCATCTACAGTAACAGAATACATATATCTATATTATTTATGTCTTTAATACATAAGGATACTGTTATGGACGTGTAGTGGCTTGTGCCTGTAATCTCAGTTCTTAAGAGGTAGAGGCAGGAGGATTAGAAGTGTAAGGTGATCCTGAGCTATGTCATGAGTCCAAGGCCACTCTGAGCTACTCTGAGATCTTGTTTTGGTTTGCTGGTTTCTTTTTTAAAGCAGAGGCCGGTGGATCTTTATGAGTTTGAGGTCAGCCTGTTCTATATTATATAACAAGTTCCAGGCCAATCAGGGCTATATAGTAAGACCCTGTCTCAAAAAACAAAACAAAACAGAACAAACAGTTTCTCTCTCTCTCTCTCTCTCTCTCTCTCTCTCTCTCTCTCTCTCTCTCTCTCTCTCTCTCTCTCTCTCTCTCTCTCTTTCTTTTTTCAAGACAGGTTTTCTCTGTGCAGCTCTGGCTGTCCTGGAATTTGCTCTGTAGACTGGGCTGATCTCAAACCCAGAGATCCACCTGCCTCTGCCTCCCAAGTGCTGGGATTACCATCACCATCAGCACCTGGCTTTCAGCAAGTGTTCTTAACTGCTGGCCTGGCTCTCTGGCCACAGATTTTTTTTTTAAAGAACCACACTGTATTTTATGTATAATAATACAGTTTACATATTGAACAACACTAGAAGGAAATAATTTTATATTGTTTTAAGCAGAAGGAAAAAAAGGGAGGATTGTTTAAAATTACTTTTCTGAGTGGGTCAGTGTGACCCACTGGTCATATCTGATCCCTGTTGCACTGTTGGCCAACAGAGCTAAAAAGAATGCCCAGGTTTCACAATCGCTGCCTCCAAGGAATGACAGGCTGGATTCTTGGGGGATGAAAACATAGTTGTTGCTGCTTTCTTTTCCAGGAAGTTGAGTTCACATATCCACCAGCAAGAAGGGGAAAAACAAACCCTATGATAGAGTTCAAGCTAGAAGAAAAATAACTTTATTTCCTCTTTCTCTTCCATGGCTCTCATTCTTTTGACTGTGTTCCACCCTCCCTCCTCAAAACGTGAAGTTTTACGTTAGATTTACTTTTGCCACAATAAGATGATATAGAACAACAAGGTGAAGACGAAAGAACTACTTTTCAGACATAAGCTGGAAGGCTTCGTGAGCAGATCAGCACATACAGGGAGCATTAAAGGGTGTTCCCGGAGCCGAGGGAGGAGGCTAGCAGAGGGAGAGGAGGTCTGTGAAGGGAGGGGCGCTGGAACAGAAGGACTCTGTGGGTTCATGTGTTTTCAAACACTGACAGGCCAAAGCAACAGTAACTATACTCACGGGAAGGGTAAGTGCAGTCTGAGGGCTGGAAAGAAGGGATGGGACTAGTTTAAAGTTCTAACACAGCACCATGAGATGATGGCTCAGCATCCAAGGCACTTGCCACCTGAGCCCTTCAGTCCTCAGAACCCACACATGCTGTACACATGTGCAAATAAAAAGGAGAAATTAGTAAGGTTCTATCACTTTAAGTGGCATGATCTAACTGGAAGGTAGATTTACCAAGTTAAAGAATCTTACTGGAAACCACTGTAACACCAGTGACCTGTAGTTAAAGCTAGAGGGTATGGGCTGGAGAGATGGCACAGTGGTTTAGAGCACTGACTGCTCTTCCAGAGGTCCTGAGTTCAATTCCCAGCAACCACATGGCCATTTCCACCACACATTCCTCACACAGACAAACATGCAGGCAAAACACCACGAACATAAGATAAAAATAAGGGATGTAAGGCAGAGTTTAAAAAAATAACTGAGGCCAGGGGCTGAAGAGATGACCCAGAGGTTGAGGGTGTTTGCTGCTCTTGTCAGACCCATGACAGGCATCTCACAGCCCCTGTAACTCCAGTTCCAGAGGATCCAGCATTGGTTTTGTGTGTGAGAAGAGACACACACACACACACACACACACACACACACACATTCACACTCACACCACCAAGGCCACAGGAGGGTTTATTTAAGAGAGTTCCCAAGTGGGTACAAAAGCAGAGAAGCAGGAGAGGAGGAGAGAAAGACTGTAACATGGTGTCTCTTTTTAAGAGAAGGGATGTGTATGGGTTTACGTAGTCACATTTAGGGGTGTGCCTCCGTACAAAGTGCGTCCTGCCAGGAGCCATGTTGGCTTCACCACATGGAGTGCCAGGAATACTTATATCCACCTCCTTCATCTGGTTTCATAGACACTGCACAGACACATATATAATATACACACATACTTGAAAATAAATCTCCTAAAAAAAATCATCTAAAAGGAGGCAAGGAAAAGAAATGAAAACCAAGACCAGAACAAATAGCATAATGTAGCTAATCACCTCAAATGCAAATGAACTGCACCCCAGACAGAGGCCTGCTTCCACCTTATCAGACGGCTACAGGGAGCCAACCATACATATAAAGACGTGGTGAAAGGGAAGCAGGGCGCTTGCAGGCTAAATATTTCAGAGTGTGTTAGTCAGTCTCTTCCCCGACCACACAATGATCTACTTCCTCCAACCAGGCCCCATAATAACACCATCAAGTTAGGATCAGCCAGCAGATTAACCAATCCGTTAATACCTCAACTCTCAAAACTGCCCCCCCACACACACTTAGTCATTGTTTCTGCCATCTGAGGATCAAGCTTCCAACACGTGATCCTTTTGGGGTCCCCTTATATCCAAACCATCACACAAGGTAAAGGGTATTACCAGGATAGTCTCATCTAATAGAGATAAAGTGGTCCACTAGGTGAAAAGAGAAAGTCCTGTGTTCTGATGAAGTTTTAAAAGTCATGCAAAAACTAATAGAAAAAAACACCAAACAGGTAAATCTGAGTTGGGGATGTGCTCAGATGACGCAGTGCCTGATCAGCATGCATGAGGCCCTGGCTTTCCTCCCTAGCACCTGATATATCAGGCATGGCAATCCCAGCATTCAGGAGGTGAAGGCTGGATGATCAGGACTTCAGGGCCCTTCTCTGCTATATATCGAGTCTAAGATCAACCTGGAATACATGAGATCCTGCCTCAAAAGGAAGGGAGCGCATAATGTGTGGTCACATTTATATAAAATTATAGCGAGTGCCAAGTGGTAGAAAGCAGACCAGCCCCTGGGAATGGGAGAGGGATGGGTTGTGGAGTGAGGTCATGGAAGTTGGGTGTAGTGAGTGTGTTCACTGTCTTGCCTGGGGTTATGTTTCCCAAGAGTGTATACATGATGATGAGCTTGTACATCTGTGACACCTCTCTAAAGGATCACATGTGTATGTGTATGCCTACACTTGTGTACATACATCCATGAAAATCATAAACTCACATGCTTCTCCTCCCTCAGAGCATCCACAGGAGCCCAAGTGCGATCACAAGCCATGACTCTGATGTCCACTTCAGCAGCACTAAGTCATCATCTGACAAGATAGGAGTTTTGCCTGATAGTAAAATCAGGAAATCAGAGGTTAGTATTTACAGCTTACCATGCCCTGACCATGTAGTTATAGTGTCAGTGACTACCCAGTGACAGGTGAACTCAGGCTTAGTCCGTGCTAACAAGCACTCTGCCACTGAGCTGTACTGTACGGGGGGGAGGGGGAGGGGGGGCTAGGTATGTTGTTCAGTTTTTTCCAAGAAGGTCTGGCCCAGGGTAACCTCCAGTTCTCTATATAAGAAAGTATGGCTGTGAAGTCGTGATCTTTCTGCTTCTACCTCCCAAATGCTGGGAGTCCCAGCATGTACCACCACAACCGCCCAAGCTGAAATTTTTTAAATTTATTTTTATGTTTATAAGTGTTTTGCCTGCATGCATGTTTGTAAGTGCTTGGTGCCTACAGAAGCCAGAAGAGAGCGTTGGAACCCTAGGACTGGAGTTATAGGTGGTTATGAGCTGCCATGCTACGCCAGGAATCAAGCCTGGTCCTCTCAAAGACTCAGAAGTGCTCTTATCTCTCTCCAGCCCCAAATGCAGTATTTTTAAATAATGTATGTGTCTGCTCGTGTGAGTGTGTGTGTTCACAGAGGTCGGAAGAGGATGCTGGATGTCCTGTAGCTAACATGATGCTCAGAACTGAACTCATGTCCTCCGCAAGAGCAGCAAGTGCTCCTGACCATGAGCCATCTCTCTGGCTCCAAACTGCAATATCTTATTCAGTGGGAAAATAGTCAGATTAGTTCTTTGTCCCTCACATGTGATGCCCAGGCCATCTCAAGACCCTGCCAACAAGCAGGCTATTGCCAGGCTGAACCTTGATCCTGGGGCTCAAATAAGATACTTTATAATTAAAAAAATAAATAAATGAAGTAAGTGTGATGATATACACCATTAATTCTAGTACCTGGGAGGCAAAGACAGGTAGATCTCTGTGAATTCAAGTGTATCCTGATCTGCATAAAGATTTCCAGGTCAGCCAGGGATACACACTGATACTTTGCCTCAAAAAAATGAAAGTTAAATTAGCTCAACACAGGGGCTGGAGAGATGACTCACTGGTTAAGAGCATTGACTGTTCTTCCAGAGGACCTGAGTTTGATTCCCAGCAACCACATGGCAGCTAACAACTGTCTGTAATTCCAAAATCTGACATTCTTACACAGTTATACATGCAGGCAAAAACACCAATTCACATAAAATAAAAATAAATATTTAAAAAAAATTAGCTCAACACAAAAACAAGAATAGTCTCACCCCAGCCTGGGCTGTATAGTATTGAGTTGGAGGCCAGCATGGGCTACATGGGAATGAAATGAAAGTCAAACACTACAGCTGGGTATGTTGGCGCATCCCTGTAAGCCCAGCACTCTTCCAGCCAAGGCAGGAGAATTGCAAGTCTAGGGCTAGCCTGAGACACTGTCTCCAAACACAACAGAAAGGAAAGAGGAAGAGCCTCGCTAACAATCTCCTGAGTATTTACAACATGGAAGACTGGTTTTAGTTTATAATGTTGCAGAATAACATTTTCCTTCTGCTTTTTAAAAAGCCCAAGCTCAAGAAGTCCCTAAGTGAGGACAAAGGCTCCAAAATGAACCTCAAGCATCAAGGAAGAGGGCTGGTGTTTATGTCTCCACACGGTGAGTGCTCCAACCGAGGACCCCGGTGTTCTCCAACCACCGCTTCTAAGTTATCTACAGTTACAGTCTATGGGACTCCACAGCATCTTTTGGCTTTGGGGGGCAGGGAGCAATACTCAGGATTGAACCTTGAGCTTCGCACGAACTGGACAGGTACTCCACACCAGCTCCAGCTCTATGGGTCTGGTTCAGCCCCCTCAGGCCTCAGAAGCCCCCTCTTATCATATGGCGGCACTTCTGGCTATACCCACAGCAGTCAGCTTTTCTCTCTAGCCATAGTCTCCCATTCCCGCTCTGAGACAGCTCAATTGTGCAGCCCAGGCTGGCCTGGAACTCACTGTGTAGGCTCCCAGAGAGCCATCTGCTGCTGCTTCCTGAGTGCTGGGGTTAAGGGTGAATACCACTACATCTTCCTGAACCCACTTTTTAACATGTATTTATTGAGAATGGGTTTTGTGGATCCCAGGTTGGCCCCTAAGTTTATAAGTAGCTAAGGATGACTTTGGATATTCGATCCTTCCTGCCTCCATCTCCCAGATACTAGATTGGCATTTGGCACTCTTCCTGTTTTCTGTGGCACTGGGGATCAAACCCATGGCTTTGTGCATACTAGACGAGCACTCTTCATGGGCCTCCAGCCTCCTCCCCACAAGGCTCACCTAGCTCTACGGTGTGAGCACAGTACTGGGGATTTTCTTCCATTGTGTCCCTGACTCCCCTCCTGTGACACAGCAGACCCTGTGCTGTGGTCCCTCCCTCCCTTCCCGACTAGAAGGCCGTGCACCACACGGCTTTCCCAAGGCTCTGTCCTCCTGGCGAGTGGCTTCCTTGGCACTTTCTTCATCATGACTCCTTCCCAACAGGGTGCACACATACATCCCCCGCTACAAGCCACACGTGCGCTGTTTTTCCCTAGCTCACCTGCCAACTCTGCACTGTCCCCTCCTGTGCTCTCCCTTAGCTCGCCATTGGTGCCTACTCTCTCTCCTAGGGGCTGTTCTGTGCCTCCATCAGCCCAGGGTTTGGGTGGAGCGGAGCAGCCTCCAGAAATCCCACCTCTAGGCATCACACCCTTGTTTCCTTTGCCTTTGGGGTGAATCAGAAAGGTCAGCAAATGTTTCTCTTGTGGTGGCCATCATCCTCTCCGAGGACTATACATAGTGAAAACCTTTCCCAGATCAAAACATACAATTCCAGAGCAGAAGGAGTCTAAAGGGAAACCCAATTAATGCCTTTAAATAAAAATCTTGTGTCTCTTTAATGTATGTCTGGGGGCACTTAAGTGTGCGGGCATGTATGTTCCACAGTGTGTGCAGAGGTCAGGACAACTTACCTCTCTCCGTCTGTGTAGCTCCCAGGAACTAAACTCAGGTTGTCTGGCTTGTGGCAGCATCCTTACCCATCATACCTACTTTCTGTTTTTGAGATAGTGCCTCTGCTTTGTACTGTTGATATCATTTATTGGCAATTGGTCTTCAGCTCCAGCTGTACCTTGGTTTGTCTTGTGCCTCTGGCCCTTTTACTGAGTGCCCACTGTGTGCCAGTTATGTGCCCATGGCTACTGGTTTGTCTGCTGTCAAAGCCATTCTCTTAGCCTACATAATCCCACCCCAACTAATGGCCTCATCTACATGGCTGCGACTTACTGTTTTCTAGCTCGGCTCCTCAGTTAGGAATGTAAGAAGTAATAATTCACTTTCAGACTTGTTCTGACTCTAATAATTGGAGTCTTGGGTTGCATATAATTCCATTCTCTGCATTTTTTTTTTGTGATTCTGGGAATGAAATCAGGCTGTCAAATGCCAACCAGTGTACTGAGCTATAAGCCCAGCACCAACTCTTTATATTTTAAATTTTGCCAAGTGACTGACAAGTTAGAATTGCTTCAAAGGCTACAAAAATTAGCAAGTATGGTGAGGAACACCTGTGATCTCAGCACTTGGTGGGTGAGGCACACCTGTGATCTCAGCACTTGGTGGGTGGGGCACACTTGTGATCTCAGCATTTGGTGGGTGGGGCACACCTGTGATCTCAGCACTTGGTGGGTGGGGTACACTTGTGTTCTCAGCACTTGGTGGGTGGGGCACACCTGTGATCTCAGCACTTGGTGGGTGGGGCACACCTGTGATCTCAGCACTTGGTGGATAGAGGCAGGAAAACCAGGAGTTCAAGGCCTTTGTCAGCAGCACAGTGAGTTCACAACCACTCTCAGTCCCACACTAAGAGACAGAAAAATTATGGTGATCTGGGAGAATTAGATATTGTCTCAGAAAGAAAGATGTCGACTCCTGGGAAGTACTTGGATTTCCAGTTAAAGCCAGCGCTCACTTGGAACCAAGGCTATTCTTATCTCAGTGGCACTCAGGCTCTGAGTAGGAAGGGAACAGATGGCGGTGTGTACTTGCCCCGATGTGTAAATGCCAGCCTGGCTGAGGGTGGAGGTGCCAGCAGTGAGAGTCTCACAGTTCTGCCCGTTCACGACAGGTGAGGAGTACTCTCTGGAGAGCTCCGATTCCTCCTTCCACGTTCACCATGTCTGAGGAAATAGAAAATAATGCAAACTTGGCAGGTCTTAACTTCAATAGATAACACAAAAATGCATTTACGTTGGCAAAAATACATTATTATTCTTGAGTAAAAAATAATTTCAGATATAAAATTTATTAAGTTGTAGCCTCAAGTATGACATTTGATGTAAACTCAAGGCCTGGAAAAAGTTTGTAAAGTCTCAAAAGTAAATGTAAAAAATAATGTGCTGTCACACATTGATGAAGACGTTCTTATTAAAGAGTCGGGAGCTGGAGGAGAGCTCTTTGGCTAAAAGCATGTGTTTCGGGGTTGGAGAGATGGCTCAATAATGAAGAGCACTCGTGGCTCTTACAGAGGATCCCCGTTCAATTCCCAGCATCCATACGATGGTTCACAATCATCTGTAACTCCAGTTCCAGATCCAGTGCCTTTTGCAGACCTCTGTGGACACCAGCCACTCATGTGGTACACATACATACATTCAGATAAAACACACATAAAACAAATAAATCCAATAAAAAAATTAAAAAGCACATATTGCTCTGCCAGAGGTCCAGAGTTCAGTTCCACACAAACTGCCTGTAACTCCAGCTTCGGGAACTTTACAGCCTATTCTGTACTCTGCAGACACATGCACATACACTCCCCTCCACCATATATATTTGGCATGGTGGTGAATACCTTTAATCCTCCAGCACTTGGGAGGCAGAGGTGGGCAGATCCCTGTGAGTTAAAGTCCAGCTTGGTCTATAGAGCGAGTTCCAGGCTCTATAGACCAGGCTATATAGCCAGAGCTATATGGTGCGATCGTATCTCAAATAAAACAAAACAAATAACAGTAACATTTGTGCTGTTGAAGGAAAAGGAAGACTTGTGGAGGAGGCAGAAAGACAGATTGACAGTCGGCCCCGGGCCACTGTGCACTTGTTCCTCCCAGTTGTGGAATGCATTTTGCAATTTCTTCAGTCCTCACAGGCTGTGGTGGCCCTGCATCACCACAGCTGACAGAGGCACCACACACACTGGACTAATGTTTGTTTTAATCACGCTCCATTGCAGAGAAATATGAAAAACCCAAAGATGAACAGAAAGAGAAACTCAACATTTGGGTGAACAACCTGTACGTTTTCTTTGTGAGTGTGCTCTTCAGCGCCTACAAACGGGAGGAGCTGCTCAAGGAGAAAATAAAGGAGAACCGGCTCCAGGAAGCCGCACTGGCTCAGCAGAGGCAGATAGAGAATGAAGAGCTGGAGGCCAGGTAGGACAGGGCCCCACCTGCTCTCCATGGGGTGTGCTCAGCTTCCTTTCCTCTTCAGGAGCCACACAAGCAGAAGGACCACAGGCTTACAGTGAGGCATATGGTGTCCTAGGACCACAGACTTACAGAGAAGCAGTGTCCTAGGACCACAGACTTACAGTGAGGCATATGATGTCCTAGGACCACAGGCTTACAGTGAGGCATATGGTGTCCTAGGACCACAGACTTACAGAGAAGCAGACAGTGTCCTAGGACCACAGGATTACAGAGAAGCATACGGTGTCCTAGGACCACAGGATTACAGTGAGGCGTACGGTGTTCTAGGACCACAGGCTTACAGAGAAGCGTACGGTGTCCTAGTCTCTAAAGGCTCAAAAGACAAAGACCTGAGGGAACCAGTGGTAGACACTTACCTAACACATGTGAAGCTTGGGTTTGGTCCCTAGTAATGGAAAAAGATTTAAAAAAAAAATGGCTTCTGCTCCTCCTAGAGCTTTCAAAGCTTTTGTGTACTTTGCAGCTGGGTGTGATGAAGCCCAGAAGCTCGGCACTTGGTGGAAAGATAGGACAACCTCAGCAGGCTGATGTCTATCTCAGCTGCAGAGAAAAGGGCCTCCAGGTCATGTTATCACCATGGAGATGTTACCTGGAACACTCTAAATACAACAGACACTTTGACCACAAACACTGCTGCAACAGCATAAAAACCAGTTTAGAGAAGGGGGTAAGGGTGTACACTGTGTCTACAGAAGACCTGAGTTCAATTCCCAGCACCCATGTCAGGTGTCTTACAACCACCTGTAATTTGTGCTCTAGGGGATCAAACATCTGGATTCCCAGAGCACCTGCACTCATGTGCACAGAACCTCCCACACACACCCACAGCCCCCACACAAATAAACGCAATTTTTGCTTTTTTCTTGAGACAGTCTCACTGTGTAGCTCTCTGGCTAGCCTGGAACCCACTATGTAGACCAGGCTGGCCTTGAACTCAGAGCGATACACCTGCCTCTGTTTCCCATGTGCTGGGACTAAAGGTGTGTGCCACCACACTGAGCTACCATGTAAATTAAAAAAATAAATAAAAATAAATGTTTAAAACTGGTTTCAAATTTTCAGAGAAAAACACAGCTAAACTCTTACTTTGACTTTTAGGCTGAACATCCTGCGGGAAGAGGAGGCCAAGAGACAAGACGATATTGACATCACTGTGCTCAAGGAGCCACTGGAGGCTCCATCCTCGATGCCACTCACACCCAGCCCTCCAAAAGAGGACTTGGTTTCCACCCAGACCAGCAAGACCAGCTCTGGCAAGAAGAAGAGGAAGTGAAGGTATTGGGCATCATGGTTGAGCTTCAAGGACAGGCAGATGTAAGAGCTCTGTGACAAATGTCCTATAAGATAAAGAGTTTGCACTTGGCTTCTGACGTCAGTGTCTGAGATGCTCTACCTTGGCCCACGTGTTAAGTTTCTTCTATGGCTGTGTTAGCAAAACCAAATTAAATGAGTCTGTAGGTGCACATATTAGTAAATATATTTTTGTAAATTGAGATTAAATGGACACAGTGGCCCAGCTCAGCACTTAGGAGATGTGGGCAGGAGACCACTGCAAGTTCAAGGCCAGCCAGACGACATAGTGAGACACTGTCTCAATAAAACAAAAATAAGGGTTAGAGAGCGAGCTCAGTACTTAAGAGCCCTTACTGCTTTTGCAAAGGACTCAATTTTGGCTCCCAGCACTCACAGAGGGGTTGCATACAATAATCTGTAACTGCAGCTCCAAGGAATCTGGCACTGTCTTCTGAACTTTATGGATACAAGTAATATGTGCACACAAAAATAAATAAATTATTAAATAAAACAACAAGGTGGAGAGTGATAGAAGACATCCGAGATCTATCTCTGGCTTCCATGTGAACATGTGAAGGTAATCACACCATACACATGTACACACACAGAAATACACCCATACACCAAAAGTGCACACACACACTAAGATGGAGAGCAATATAGGAATATACCAATGTTGACCTCTGATCTTCATATGGCTACACTCATATATGTGCTTTGCACACCTGCACACACATCCACTGAAACATACATACACATGATTATAACACACACACACACACACACACACATACTACACAGTGGCAAAGGAGTTGAGACCCAAAGGAAGCATTACACATTTGAATCAACATATTAGCCCTGCAAAGCTAAGTCCCAGAGAGGATTACCATCTTGACCAGAGAAACAAAAGACCTGACATTAGCAAAATAATAAAACAATTCAACTAAAAGTTTGAATACACAGACACTAGAGCCAAAACGCAACAGAGAATAAACACGTGCTGACTGAAATAAACATGTGCAATTCCAAATAAGACACCACAGACACCACGACCACTCCAGGGAACACACCCAAAAAAGTCCAGTTGTGGTGGGTAACTAAAAACCAGTCTCAAGTTATGCACAGGCAGAGAAAAAAATCATAATGGAGGACTGGAGAGATGGCTCAGTGGTTAGGAGCACTGACTGTTCTTCCAGAGGATCTGAGTTCAATTCCCAGCATCCACATGGCAGCTAACAACTGTCTGTAATTCCAAGATCTGACACCCTTACACAGTTATACATGCAGGCAAAACACCAATTCACATAAAATAAAAATAATATAAAAAAACATAATGGAAATTGTAAATTATTTTGAACTAAGGGACAATGACCAATACAAATTGATGAAGCTGCTTCCTCACCTCCAATGCAATAGGGACATGGAGGGTACAAGCAGATGGCAGAGTCTGTTGGGGACTGGGAAATACTATTTTTCAGACCACTCAGCTAATTTTCTCCCAGACCCTGAGCTACCCAGATCACCAAAATAGGGCTAAGTAAATCATCTCAGCTGTGGATACAGGGTGTCATGGCTTTCAGGAGGGCCTCATGACAGAGAAGCATACAGTCCTGGTGAGACTGATCCAGAAGGATCACATCACCGCCTCACTGCCCTCCTCTCATCAACCGTCCGTCCCACACTGTCAGAATACTATGAGTTTGGGGGTTTTTCCAGTTTTTTTCCATATCTACCACTGTTCCCTGTCCCTCCCTCCTCCCAGTCCCTCCCAGTCCCTCCCAGTTCCTCCCAGTCCCTCCCAGTCCCTCCCAGTCCTCCCTTGGCCTTCCCTCACTCCATCCCCCCACCCTTGGGCAAAGAGTCCCAAGAATTTTCTTTTTAATCGTATGTGTGCACATGTCTACATGTGAATACAGATACCCAAGGAGACCAAGAGAGGGCGTGAGATCCCGTAGAGCAGCGGTTCTCAACCTGTGGGTTGAATGACTCCTTCATGCAGTCACGTATCAGATATTCTGCATATAAGTGTTTGCATTACAATTCATAACAACAACAAAATTACAGTTGTGAAGTAGCAACAAACTAATTCTATGGTTGGGGGTCACCACAGCATGAGGAACTGTATTAAAAGGTTGCAGCATTAGGACGGTTGAGAACCAGTCTCCCAGAGCTTAGCTTGAGTTGTGGGAAGTTGTGAGTCACCCATTGGTGCTGAGAACTGTACCGAAGTCCTCTGCCAGAGCAGCCAGCGCTCTTAACAGCTGAGCTGTCTCTGGCCCCACTGGCCAGTGCGGTCAAACGACCAGCAATAGAAGACTCAACAGGAAACCAGAAATGTTAAAAACTTTAACAATTTATTAGTCTTATTTCCCAGTAAAATATCCACATAATGTCAGAAGAATGGAATGGTATTCAGCTGACTACCTTTAACTAATTCCACATAAATATTTAGCATCTAAAAACCTCAGGGAATCATCAGACAGAGTAGAAATTTGATTTTCAGAGCAGGTATTGCTTTACTATCATCAGCAATGCAGCCAGCGTCATGACCAGTAAGTTGTAACGGTAACCGGAAGGTTGGCTGAGGTTTTCAGGAGGCTTTGGCGAGCCGTAGAGTCAGTCCAGGAAAAAGATGTTATTGAACTGTGTGGCGCAGAGCTTTTTCACCTCTTCTGCAGAAAGAACAGAAAACAGTGTGTCAAGGAACGCAGCCTCTTAAAGGTTAGATGGTTTGATCGGTACCTTCAGTTCTTTGGGAACAAAGTTAGTAAATAAGTAAGTCTGCATTAACTTTGACTTAGACCTTGTCCCAGCACACTAGAAAGAAGCGGTATGAGGCGTGTCTGAGATATTCGTGGGTCAGAGCATAAGAACTGTGCCTCTCCTCAGAAGCTGGTGGGGTACAGTCTTGAGATGTAAATTAAGTGCTTCACAGGGGTAATGACCTTAATTTTACTACATTCCTATTTCATTTTAATTTCTCTGGTGCTAAGTATGAAATTCAGAACCTTATTCTAGGCAAATGCTGTACCATTGAACTACATGCCAACGACTCCTCTAAATTCCTATTTTATATCAGGCATGCACTAATTGATACTTTTCTTTAAAAAAAAAAAGATTTATTTACTTATTTATTATGTATACAGAAGAGGGCACCAGATGTCATTATAGATGGTTGTGAGCCACCATGTGGTGCTGGGAATTGAACTCAGGACCTCTGGAAGAACAGTCAGTGCTCTTAACCTCTGAGCCATCTCTCCAGCCCTAATTGATGCTTTTCATGTTCACAAATATTAATCCAAATGCAGACACAAAATACACTGGGCACAGTGAGGCTCCTGTAGTCATAACCTTTAGGAGAAAGGCAGAACAATCGTTTTTTTTTAAGTTCAAGGTCAGACTGATCTACATAGCAACTTTCAAGCCACCCAGACAGATCTTGTCTGAACAACAAAACAGACAAAAGAAAAGATATAAGACCCTTTCCTTACAGTAAAGGTTTCCTTACAGTGTGCTTAATGGGATATGCCCCCTACCTGTGCTGCTGAGCAGCAGAGAGGCCCAAGGCCATCCTTTTTCCAGGGTGACATATATTAAGATCACAAAGCAGCTGCTGGATGATCACACTACAGAGAGCCAGACCAAGCCCACTTTGATGGGAAGGCAGAAAAAAACTGTCTGCATTTTTCTGCTCATGTGCAGATGATGACAGCTGGAAGTGCCATGTCAATCTGGCAGCCTGTTAGAGACTTTTGTTCCCATCACCGGATATATAAAAGAACATTTGTATACTGTGTACAGCTGCAGGGTTATTTTGTTGATTTATTTTTCTTTTTGTAGCACTTCAGAAAACAATCTTTTTTGTTTGTTTGTTATTCAAGACAGGGTTTCTCTGTAGCCCTGGCTCTCACTCTGTAGATCAAACTGACTTTGAATCCAGAGATCTGCCTGCCTCTGCCTCCCAAGTGCTGATTAAAGGCATTTGCCACCACCACCCAGTGAAAACAATTTCCTTTTAAAGCACTGTTAAGTTTAAAACTTCCTATTTATTTGTGTCCATTTGAGTATGTGGGCGGGGGCAATGCATGTGTGTGCCATGGCACATGTGTGTTTCTGGGATCAAACTCGTGCCATCAGCTTGGCAGCACGCTCCTGTATCCACTAAGCCATTACACAGGCTCGATTTACTTTATTTGAGAGGGTCGCATGTAGCCCAAGCTGACCTCAAACTCACTATGGAGGTGAGGATGATATTGAATTCTTCGGTGCTGGAACTACAGGTTTGCACTGCCAAGTGCAGGTTCTATAATGTTTCTTAATACAGAGAAAAGATAATTTTGAAATATCAGTTCTATTGAAATACCAAGTCCTATTTACCATTGACTTCAATCAGGTTTGCGTTCTTTTGATTCAGAATCACATACAGCTCCCGCTGATCAGACTTCTTCCCAACAACCCAGTAATCGCTCATGGCTTTCACAATGATTTCCTCATCTTCATCTGCTCTGTAAGAAAGTTTCAAATGGGATGGTGTTATATACACAGCTCAACTGTGAGGAGAAAAAGAATTCAAAACAATAAATGGCACTAAATTGTTGTTATAAATAGTCAAGGAGTTAAGTGTGAATGAAAGGCAGCTTTGTGTGATGTGGGAAGAGCACCCTCCATGGGGTCGAGCCTGAACCCTTTTCAGGGCGCTGGGTCACTTGGTATAAAGGAAATAAACTAGCTGGGCATGCTGGCATATGTCTATAATCCCAGCCTTGGGAAGCCTGAGGCAGGGCATCTTGAGTACCACCTAGGATATAGAGTGAAACTAAAAATCAAACAAAAAATAAATATAATTCCTTTAAAATCCATTCCCAGAAAGACAACACCAACTTTGAGGAGCTGCTAGAGTTACCTGGTAAAATCACTGTTGATGTCACCTAATATCTTCATTAGATCTGGGTGAACAGATGTGAGTGACACACTCGATGTTTTCCTCATGTGAATTGTACTTTTCTCTGCTAAATTCATGTGGTTGAAGTAGATGAACTTAAACTGGGGCTCTTTTTCAGACCTGTCCAAACATGACATTGAGACGATAACATTTAAAAGAATAATTATCCGAACTGCAAAGCCACAGTGTGAAAACTTTAAAGTATGAAAGGGCAGCCGGCATACATGTGACTTGGTCTCAATAAACAAACAAAACCCAAGAGAACCCTTTGAACACAATTCAGGAACTAAAACTGTATGGCAGGGCTGGCATAGCGACTCAGAAGCCACCAAGCATGAAGACCTGAGCCGGGCCCCAGGATACACATCATGGAAAGAAAGAACCAACTCCTACAGACTGTTCTCTGACCCAGACACACACACACACACACACACACACACACACACACACACACACACACACACACACACACACGAGATAAACAAATGTTAATTAAACAACTATATAAAAGTCTTGTATTTTTCATGCCTCGGCATTCAAAAGAATGCTAGGTAGTGGTGACACACACCTTCAATCTCAGCACTTAGGAGGCAGGGGCAGGCATATCTCTGCGATTTCAAGGCTAGCCTGGTCTACAGACCGAATTCCAGGACAGTCAGGGTGGTTTACCCGGAAACTTTGTCTCACTCCCTGCTGCCAAAAAAAAAAAAAAAAAAAAAAAAAAAAAAAAAAAAAAAAAAAAGAATCTCAATGGGGTCTGGAGAGATGGCTCAGTGGTTAAGAGCATTGGTAGCTCTTCTGGAGATCCTGAGTTCAATTCCCAGCAACTATATCCATCTGACTCACAACCATCTATAATGGGATCTGATACCCTCTTCTGTGCAGGTATACATGCAGATAAAGCACCATATACATAATAAATCTTAAAAAAAAAGAATGTTAGCTATCAGTAGCCAATGCTTTATCCAATAGGACATAATATTTAATATGATAGAATTTTCCAGAGCACTGGTCTACTTCTTTAGCAAGAATATCTTCCCTGTCCTGTGATTTTTCTAAATGAAATATATTGGCCATGAAGTCCAACTTACTTACCACCTGTTCTGTGGCAGAACTGATCTCTGCTGACCCCGGTTAGGAGAATAGCATTTTGTTTATCTGCAGTGCTGGGAATGACTGTGTGCTCCACATACAATAGTTAGCCATAGACTGCAGCTCACTGCACTGTAAAACTCCACTGTCCCCACTAAAAACTATGTTAAGCTGCCTCAGCCTCTTCCACTGAAGTATAATGAAATTCAAAGGGAGACATACTTTTTCCTCTCCTAGAAACATCACAGATGGGACTCACCAGTGGAACGCTGCCTTCTAGATTCTGAGGAAATACTGCAGTGTTGACCCTGCCTACACTCTCCAGGAGAAGCCACTGCCACTTGACCATAAGCAGTTAGTGTATGAGAGTAAACGTGAAGCAGATACAAACCCAGATATTCTCTTGTTGATATTAAACTGCTCACAGATATCGGATGCCAGCACTGTAAGCTGAGGCCCCACAATGCTGTCCAATCTTCGGCAAAAATCCAGTGTCAGCTGCGTGGAGGCTGGCGGGGTGTAAGGAACAGCACTCAGTGCTACAGTACTTTGTGCCCAACAGTTCCTACTCATTTTACTGTCCAATACTTGATGGTATTCCAATAAAAAAAAGTACTGATCAATTAAGGGAGATAAAGACAATTCGGGAACAAAACAGACAATCAGATGCCCCTTCCTCCCCAAGTGAATGAAATTAGAAAAGTTAGAGTTGATTATGGCTAATGTGGAAAGGGAAGCCTTTTCACTATGAGGGGAGGCTTTAGAGACCTTGAGGGACACATCTGCTGCCTGCCCCAGAAGCACCTGAGTCAAGTATTTATTTAACACATGGGACACAGCACTTGGAGTCCCCAGCTATTTGAGCCATTTGATCCCGAGTCCTTAGAAGGCAGGTACCACTGCCACCACTACAGTCAGTGAGCACAGAGCCACTGGTGCTACTGCTGCTTCGTGAGAAGGACTTTAAATGTAAAAGGGTCAGTGAAGGTGGCAGAGGTGCCACATGGGGAGCAGTGATTAAAGCAGCCTCCTCATGGCTTGTGACAACATATTGTTCATTTATGGAAAGAACCCAGCAAGCTGCAGAGAGCTGACCTAGTCAGGCTGCAAGCAGACCCACAGGGGCACCTACCATCAATCATAAAGCACACAGCTGCGCTCATGGCCTGTGGGGAGACAAACCGGAGATTACAACTGGTACAGAGAGGACAAGAAAGTCCTGTAAGCAAATATGGTGAGCTTGTCTTGATTTTAACAAATCAGCTGTAAGAAGATACTGCCATCAGCCAGAGCAGTCTGGAGGCAGACAGCCCAGAGGCTGATATGAAGGAGGGGCAGCTTGTTTGGTAGCCATGGTACTTAAGCTACAGTGCATGGTCTCATCAGTCTCATCAGAGACACAGGGCTACAAATGAAGTGGCAAAATCCAAAATGCTCTCAAAACAATACAGTGGACAGACAAAAGACTGGCATGTGAAGCTGGACATAGTGTTACAAGTCTTTAATCCCAGCACTCATGAGGCAGAGGCAGAGACAGGTGGATCTCTGTGAGTTAGAGGCCAGCCTGGTCTACAGAGAGGGTTCAAAGACAGCCAGAACTACACAAAGAAACCCTGTCTCAAAAACAATAATAATAAGATTGGCATCTTATTAATACAGCTGTGATGGATGCCTGGAATCTCATTGTTCTCGTCTCTCTGTGTACACTTAACAATTTTCATTAAAAGAGAAAAAAAAAAAGATACCACGTGTTGCTACAATCTTGCCTCCTTTTATTCTAGCAAATAACTGCAGTTATGACATTACCAAGTAACAGCAACCTAGACCATAAAGAAAACTAAAATGGCAAGTGTGGTGGTCCACACTTGTAATACTAGTACTCAGGGCATAGGAAGATCAGGAGTTCAAGGGCAGTCTTAGTTACACAGCACATCAAGGTCAGCATGAGCTACACGAGACCATGTCTCAAAAAAGAAACCAAATAGGGAGGGGCTGAAGAGATGGCTCACAGTGAGAGCATGCACTGCCCTTGCACAGGACCTGAGCTCAGGCTGTCCACAGGACTGCAGACACAGGGACTCTGGCAGCTCTGGCCTCTGAAGGCAGCTGCACTTACCCACAAACACAGTGTGGGAACACCAATAGCCTTTATAACTACAAATGAATGAAAATGAAGAAAGAGCTAAAATTGATACCTAAGGTCCCATCTGAAGATACTGGGGAAGAGAGCAAACTGAGCCTGAGGCAAACAGGAGGAAGGAGCAAGAGCAACCAAAGCAGGAAGAGAGAGAGCACATGAAGCCAGCACTGGTCCCCGGAAAACACACAGAGTCAAAACTAGAGAACTCCAGGTCCCACAATCAGCAATCAAAGGGAGACATCACTATGCACTCTACAGGAAAAGGAGGAAAAGCAATGCCTAAGTACTGTGAAAATCTGTAAACCAACACACTAAATGGAATTTATAAATGCCTTTAATCCCAGCACTTGGGAAGTAGAGCAGGTGGATGTCTGTGAGTTCAAGTCCAGCCTGGTCTATAAGCATGAGTTCTAGGACAGCAAGGACTATATAGTGGGATCCTGTCCCAAAAAACTAATTTTTCTTTTTAATCTCACACAGAAACATCCATCCATGTATAGAGAACTCTACTTGGAAGTCCACAAAACATTTAAAGAGTTAACACCAATCCTGCAGAAGTCTTCCCAAAATAGGGAGATTACTTCTCAAATCATTCTATGATGCCATTACCCTCACACCTACACCAGACAAAGGAATCTCAACCAAACAAGCCAGAGCTGTCCTTGCCAGTCCTCCACATCAGCCTGACAGATGCAGGACTGGGAGAAGGTCGACCACGCGGAAGCCACTTGACTCTCCATGACCAATCCCTGATAAAGTCTTAGGCATTGTGACACACAACTTCCTGGAGGGCGTCACTGCACACGCACTTCCCTCCTCTCCTCTTCCTGATTGCGTGTGCTGTGTATGTACGAGCATGCGCAGCTGCACAGAGACCAGGGAAGACACCCATCATCTCTGCCTTATCCCTCTGAGGCAGTCTTTTCCTAAACCCACAGTTTGCGGGTTTTTGTTGTTTTCAACTAACCTGGCGGCTAGTGAGCCCAGCAACCCTCGGTTCTCAGAGCTCCCCAGTAGACCCCAGAGCTGGAGCACATGAGGCCATGCCTGGCTTGTCGTGTTGCTGCTGAGGTCTGAACTCAGGTCTCGCTCTTGTGCAGGACCTGAGTGCTCCTAACCCCGGGCTGCCTTCCATCTCTGCTCATTCATTATAACAAACTATACCTATGAGCATAAAGGCTTTTCAGAGTTGCTTTTCCCAAGAACTAAGGACCTCAGAGACACCCCCAAAAATTAGTTGGTGTCCAAAGTGAAGACAGTCCTGGGGGATTCTAAACATTGCATCTAGAGGCCACTGAATTGACCCTTGACTACCTTAAATGGGGGAATTACATCCCAAAAAGGCTATTTAAAAAGCTTAAGGATTCTCCATAACACATGCTAACATCACCCCTTAAACTGTATCTATAGACTAAGTCTAGAAGTGGAAATCCAGTTAAGAATACTGCCTCCAGCCCAGTGAGAGTTCAGAACCCTTGTTCCTGAGCACTCAAAGGATTTTAGCTTGACAGACCACAGCCTTTCCCCTACTCCAGCTGCTGCTTTAACATATGCCTCATTGTTGCTCTGGACCAGACCCACTGGTGTGGCTTCCTGGTTCTCTTGGCTTTCCTCCTTATGCTGCTGCTACACATACTGAGAGGATGCAAGGTGCCTCGAGACTCTGCTAAGTTCGTCTGTGTCTCCTCTGTGATCGGCAGTTTAAGAAAGAAATCTACAGCAGGGCTGGGATGCTGCTCAGTGGGAGGATACTTGTCTAACATGCACAAGACCCTGCGTCTGCAACCTGATACCAACAGATTAAGCATCATCATTATCAAAACCTATACCAAAACTATTTTCTCTCACAGCTTTAGAATATTTTGGGGAGACATAGGCATTGAAAGTAGGGTTTCACACATGCTACACAAGTGTTCTACTCCTGAGCTACGCCCCTAGTTCTCTCAGATTCTAGAAGTCTTTCTCCCACTGACAAAGCACCTGGAGCTGGAGCAGAGTCTTTTACAGGTGAAAACACTTAAAGACATCTTCTTCCTACTGAGACTGGTCAGTGTTGGTTGAAGATGAGGGTCTTACTCTCTGGGGCAGACATTCAGGGGTATTTCCAATCTGGAAACCTGTGTCCATCTGCATGAAGCATTTTCTCATATAATTCCTTTACCATTCTCCTCTCCCTGAATTAATGGTGAACTATTAAATTAATCTCTCCCCCCCAATTTTATCTTCCATAATTTTAGGTGGTGTGGTTGAGGTGTGTTTAAATAGTACTGGAGATGGAACCCAGCTGGCTAGCTTTAAGTCAACTTGACACAAGCTAGTTATCTGAGAAGGAACCAAAATTAAGCAAATGCCTCCATAACGCTGACCTGTGGACAAGTCTTAATTAGTTATTAATGTGGGCAGGCCCGGGCCACTGTGGGTGGTGTCACCCCTGCCCTGGAGGTCCTTGGTTCTATGAGAAAGTTGTGAGGAGCGGGCAAGCAAGCAGCACCCCTCCATGGCCTCAGCATCAGCTCCTACCCTGGCTTCCCTGGAAGATGGGCTATACTATAGAAGTGTAAATAAAATGACCCTTTCTTCCCCAAATTACTTTTGGTCACATTGTCTTATGACAGCAAGAGAAACCCTAACTGAGACACCAGGGCTTTGTGCATGCTAGGCAAACAACAATGAGCTACTTTCTTCCATGACTCTTATTATTTTACCCACCATGGGCCAACTTACCTTGACCCTTCTAATGAATTCCAGTGGAAATGGAGAGGTGGCTCAGCAATTGAGAGCATTAGCTGCTCTTGCAGGGGACTGCAATGCAGTCCCCAACACCCTTCATTGGCCCACAACTCCAGCTCCAAGGATCCTGATGCCCTGCTATGGCTCTACAGGTACCCTTCCATGTACACTCATACACATGTATGCACACATAAATAGAAAACTTTTTTAATAAAAAATCTTTTAAAAACTGTTTTCAGGGTGGCGAAATAGAAAGCTAATATATAAAGAACAAAGAATTCTTGAAAGAGATGGTGTTAACAGTGTATATCTTATTGCAATAATTTTTGTTGAGTCAGGGTCTTTCTGTGTAGCTCTGGCTGGCTACATTATAAACACTGGAACTCATTATATAGACCAACCTGGCCTCAAACTCAGAGATGCACCTGCCCCTGCCTCCCTAGTGCTGGAATCAAAGGCTTGCCCCAGCACACCTCGTCACAATTTAAAAAAAAAATTAAGTGATAATTTCAATTAAATTGAGATTACTATAATGTAGTTTTGTTTTTGTTTTCTAGATGCTAAGCTGACCTTGAACTTATGGCCTTCCTGCTCGGCCTAATTAGTGCTCTAGTTATAGACACGAGCCATTACACTGGGATGTTTGGACCCTTTCATATCCCTTCTAATCAGTGCATACTACTTTTATTTTATTGTACCTGGTCCCTACAGAGGTCAGAAGAGGATACTGGATCCCCTGGAGCTGGAGTTAAGCACAGCTGTGAGCTGCCCAGCCTGGGTGCTGGAAGCCAAACTCAGGTCCTCCAACAGAGCATCAGTGCTCAAACCCCTGAGTCACCTCTTCAGCTTCATGTGTACTAATGTTTTTAAATCCTCATCTATCCCTAGAATTAGTTTCCCCTATAAGAGCTTTTAGGGTTTTTTTTTGGCTTAGGGTCATTCCTAAGCACAAGAGAACCCAAAGCTGTGGAGGAATGGCAGCTTTATATATGGTATAGGATGACAGAGGCCATGCCAGGCAGATGAAACTCCAGAAGAGGCTGCATCGCAGGCACAGACGCTCACATCAGCTATGTTGGTCTCTCTGCCTTCAGTACTTTGTTTTAAACAGCTGCAGGCTTGTCTGTTTTCAAGGACAGGAAGAGGGCGGGGCCCTCCAGCTCGCAGACAACACCCCTGTACTCTCTTTCCAGGCCCCCTGCCCACAGCTGGCTTATGCTGGTCACTGAGTTGGGGGTTTCTGTGCACTCTGAAAACAAGTGGTCATCTACCTCAGCCCTGTCTCCTCATAGTCTAGACTGGAACCTTCTCTACTCTCTGAGTTCTCTCAAGCGTTGCTTTTTTTGTTGTTTTAGAGACAGGGTTTCTCTGTGTAGCCCTGACTGTCCTGGAACCCTCTATGTAGACCAGGCTGGCCTCGAACTCATAGGGATCCACCTGCCTCTGCCTCCCGAGTGGTGGGATTTAAGGCAAGTGCTACCACCACCTGGCTCAGGCACTGCTTTTAATCTTTCCATTATTCAGATAGGATTCCATCGAACTGGGTCATTCTTTTCTTCCTGTTTTCCTGAGACATAATTTCTAAGCCTTTGAATAAAATGTATCTGTAGTTTCAGGTGTGGAGAAAGAAGACAGACTGGTGATCAGTTTTCTTTCTTGTACCACAACTGACTAGGGAGGGAGGAAGGGAGGGAGGGAGGGAGAGAGGAAGAGAGGGAGAGAGGAAGAGAGGGAGAAAGAGAGAGAGGTTGGGGAACACTAATGAGGCATGGTGGCATACACCTGCAGTCCCAGCTACTTCTTCCCAGGAGGCAGAAGTAAACACTGCTTGAGCCCAGAAGCTGAAGACCAGACTGGGCTAACAGTGAAGCCTCATTCCAGAATGAAAAGAAAACTCAACCTAATATGCACACATATTTTCACAAGGAAGTATCAGGAAACAAATACTGTGCCTACAATCTGTCCGTCTAAAGCTTTAGAGTTAGAGCAAAAGCAAGTTCCCTGAGGCACAGCCACAGTGAACAGATGGGAGGCATTGCACTCCATGGACACCACCTCTACAGCCTTCCATCTGGGAGCATTGGGGACTTTGGATATTTGAATATCCCGCCTTAGCCAGTAATTCTTTCACTAGGAGCAAAATTGCCTAAAAGAGTTGAAAACAAACTTCCTGTTGCAGAAGAGCACCCATTTTGAGTCCACAGAAATTAGAACTTGTAATATCTTTTCCAAGAAACATTTTTAGAGGTTTGAACTGGTGCTGGTCTACACATGCAAAGGAGGTTTGCTTTATATTCATCTGTAACACTGGAGGGAAAACAATTGTTACCTTATAAACAATTAAATGGAGCTCTTCATAAGTGTCATCTGTATTTACAAAAATTTTGGGGAATCTGCATTTTGCTTCTGGATCATTAAGGTTCAAGGGTCCAGTAAGAAATCTTAAAAGTAAACACAGAGATGACTCAACTCAATGAGGTAAACTGTAAACACAACATAAACAGAACACATTCCTAGTCAGTGGATATCAATGTTTTGTTGACACTAGATGCCACTTGGCAAATACCAAATCAGAATACAATAAAGAACAGTTTAATGGCACTGGAAACAACAGAATTTCCTCTCTGGACTGTGGCTGGCAGGACAACTCACTGCTCAGGATTTTATCTTTATCAGAAGAGATAATGAAACCAGCACTATAAACCAAACAAAGTCCTACCTTCCATAGTGTTGAAGATTTCCTGGCATTTCTGCCCTTATTGGGGAATCCCTTCCTGCCAACTGCAAACACAAAAAATGTTGATAACTATTAGAATTATTTTTTTAACTTTCACAGTTTCACAAACAGTATTTCTTATTCCTCTCCACGAAGGGTGAGGGGGGTGGGGGACAGGACTACATTCTGAAAAGTTACGTGTATGCCCATAGAACAGTGCCACAGTGTCACTTTCAACCTTGGCCAGAGTTCTTTTGCATCAATAATAGTTAATTCCAGGGCTTAGTGACTAAATGGTCAAAGAGCTGGGACTAAGTGACAGAGTGGTCAGTGACAGAACAGGCCAGCCTTCCACCACCTCCATCTCAGGGAACCCTTGAGAGCTGGAAGATGGCAAGGAGAACAGTGTTAGTAATGATACGATAATAATGAAAAAAGAACATGGGGGCTGGAGAGATGGCTCAGTGGTTAAGAGCACCGTCTGCTCTTCCAGAGGACCCGGGTTCGCTTCCCAGCACCCACATGGCAGCTAACAACTGTCTGTAGTTCCAGTTCCACGCAAACACCAAGGCAAATAAATAAATAAAAAATAAAAAAAAAGTTTAAAAAAAAAAAAAGAAAAGAAAAAAGAACATGAAGCCAGGAGGAAACAGTTTGGGGGTTCTTGGGGAAGCTGAAAAAGAAGCAGTGGTTGTGGATGTGATTAATATTCATACTGTATGTAACAACATGTAGAAAATTTTGAAAGAAAATATAGTAAAAATACTACAAAAGTACATGATAGTACATCTAAGCCTAAATCCCACAAGCTAATTCAGTTCTTTTACAAAAATAACTGGTAATTCCATGTGGCACAAGGTTTCTAATGTCTTTTCATGCTACCCTATGGAGACTGTCTTCTTTCCATTTCCTGCAGGTGGGAACACAAAGTTACATAAGTGCTCCTAGACATCAATGGCAGAAGTCAATACCAGGCTAGTCAAGGGTCAAAGTATCTATCTTCATCCAGGACACCAAATTTCCTCAAACATCTGTATTTATCATACTTTGATTTTGCTGTAAAAAAAAAAAGTTTCTAGAGCTGAAGAAATAGTTCAGCAGTTAAGAGCACTAGCTGCCCTTGCAGAGGACCTGGGTTTGATTCTCAGCACCCACATTGAGCATCGCACAGCCATCTGTAACTCCAGTCCCAGAGGATCAAATGTTCTCTTCTGGCCTTTTTCAGGCACTGTAAGCACACGATACACAGACATACATGCTGGAAATTTCCCATAAGTATAAAACTTAATGAATTTTGAAAAATGTCTGGTGCTCTTCTGGTTTTAACATATGTGGTAGTTTGAATGTAATTGTCCCCCATAAGCTCATAGAGAGTGGCACCACTGTGGGGGTGGGATTTAAGATTTCATATGCTCAAATTAGGCCCAGTTACCTAATATCAAAGGCATAGAATTCTCAGCTTCTACTCCAGCACCATGTCTGCCTGCATGCTGCCATGACCAACTATGATGATAATGGACTGAATCTCTGAACCTGTAAGTCACCTACATGTTTTCCTTTACAAGAGTTGCCATGGTCATAGAAACCTTAGCTAAGACAATATACACCCTCAAAATATCCCAATGCATAGTATGCCCAGTGGTAAAAATGTGTGGCCCAATACAATTTATGAGAGAAGCTTTCATATGTACAAATTCATACTGCCATGTTGTGTTGTGGCTTTCCACATTATACACAATGTTCTTCAGGTTTGTAGTCAAGTATTGGACATCATGCTATTGAGGTTGGCAAGCATCAGAAGTTCCTTGAAGGATGCGTTTACAAGCAAGGCTTTGATATCTGGCAGATTAGTCCTGGCTCTGCCCTATCCCTGTTGGACAAATGATGGTTTCAATCTAGAATGTCCTCGATGATTTGTGTGTTAAGGGACTGGTCGCCAGCTGGTGGTGCTACTGACAGGTGACTGGACCTTGTGGATATCAATCTCACTGATGGCAAAAATCCATTGATGAATTAAAAGTTGAATGGACTTTTTGAGATGGGTTCTTGTTGGAGCATGTAGTCACCAGGCATACCCTTGAAGTATCCTTGGTTGCTCTCTCTCTGCTTCTCTACCACATCTAAATGGCCAATCTTTGCAACCTCTGAAGCTGTAGCAAATCAAACTCTCTCCTCCTGAGCTGTTTTCCTCAGGTATCCTATCTATCAGTGATGAGATGCTCATACATCTTGGCAGGGTGCTTGTCCCCTAAGCCTAAGCAAGCTCCTATTAAACAGTGTAACCAACTTTTAAGATCACTACAGGTCGTCATGAGGGAATGCAGTTATGTTGGACACTGGCAAGGTGGCTGGTGCACAGCAATGACTCAACAACCGTTGGCCACTGTGTCCAACCTGACTGGAAAAGAGCTATGTCCGGATGAGGCTCTTCTCAAACCTCTTTCTGTGTTTGTTTTCTTGAAGTGCTGAGGAGGAAATCCAGGAAACCTTGTGTGTATGTGAGCAAGTGCTCTTCAACTGAGTCACACGCTTCTCCTTGACTTTATCAGAGAGGTCTTTCATGATTTTGAATCAAGGCCTTAAACGTTGGAGAAAGATGGTGGGGTGAGGGTTTAAAAGAGCTTGCAAACGAATAGAGCAAGCAGAAATAATAACTTTACAGGCTGTGAACACTTTTCACTTTCAACCTAATGAAACTAGAAAGAACACTTTGGGGAGAACACTTGTGCTAATGTTCTCTGTGGAAAGCTGGGAAACTAGGTACCACAGTGGCAAAGCAAGCCAGGCAGGAAGTCATCCGCTCACAATGTGGACAAGACCCTGCAGACTCAACCAGGCTCTCACAGATCCCTGGCATTTCAGAGTTCTCGGACCCTACCCAAGACCCAGTTTTCCCTCTACCCCATGAACTGTTCCTCCTACTGCCTTTGAACACAACAAACCACAGAAAAGATGACATACATGGTTTCCTATGTGACCGTGACCAACTAATACATAGGTAATTATCTCTGAGTCTCATATACGAGCATAAAGCAGCTCAGAAGAGTCCTGTGTCCATCTTACCACAGGCACCCCCCTCCTCCCGCCTACTGTGCACATGTGTTCATCTGTAGAATGCAATCATACCTCAGGTTCGATGTGCCTGGGGAACAGTGAGGTGGTGAGATATTTGTACAGAATCCTCATGTCATCTTGCTCTAATCCACTCCTGAAACATCAGGAAAACACTGGGTTACAGACTGGAATTGGTCTTCCGGCTTCCCTGCTCCTTTTTGTCTTTATATTCTATGAAAAGCTCAGCTGGGAATGTAGTTAAGATATGAGAGTGCTCTCCATGCATGCATGAAACCCTGGGATCCATCCCCAGAACTGCATTAAAACAAGCAAGATGGGCACACTGGTACACACCTATAATCCCAGCACTCAGAGAGTTAAGACAGAAGGGTCAAAGGTCATCCTTTGCAAGGCCAGGCCACACTCCATGAGACCTTGTCTCAAACAAAACAAAGACAAACAGAAGATCCCTGCCCTCCAACTGGGAAATTCAGGAAGGGAAGGCAAACCAAGAGCTGGCACTAATACTGCATGCTGATCTGCTAACAGCCACTGCACACACACACACACACACACACACACACACACACACACACACACACACACGAGTTTTTATTTTTTTTAACTCTAATAGATCTGACTTTCAGGCTGAAATCCACACTGGGTTACTTAAGGAACAGTAGTAACCACATGCTTTATTCTAGTAGCACGCATCTTGGTGTTCTGGCCTACACAGTGAACACCGCATTCTGGAAAAATTACAATATGCTATAGATACATAACTTGACCAGAGGTATCAGAAATATATGTGGATTTTGCTTGAGAAAAATCATGTCATTTCAGATGAGGTAGGAATAAGAGAAAGTGCTGGGAACCGGCTGACATCCACCTTTGGAGAGGTGTTTGTTGTTCTGGGACAAGAGATGTACAAGGAAACTGAAAAGTCCTGGGAGAACCATCAGTGCATCAGTGCATTTCCATCATGTTAGAAATGGCCTTCCTTGCAAACACCTGCTGCCTTCACTTTGACAGTGTACCTGGTCAAGCCCATACCACTCTCTGCTTTCAGGATCCAATTCTCATGAGTCCTGACCACATCTCAAATGCAAGAGAGGATGGGGACGTGGTTCAGGAGCAAAGGGCTTGCCACACTAGCATGAGGACCAGAATTTAGATCCCAGCATCCATGTAAAAAGCTAAGTGTGGGCTGGAGAGATGGCTCAGAGGTTAAGAGCACTGACTGTTCTTCCAGAGGACCTGAGTTCAATTCCCAGCAACCACATGGTGGCTCACAACCATCTAGAATAACATCTGGTATCCTCTTCTGTACACTGTATACATAATAATTAAATAAATATTTTTTTAAAAAAAGTTTAAGTGTAACAGGGCATCCCTGCAGTCTAAGTACAGGAGAAATGGAGACAGGAACATCCCAAGTTCACTGGCCAACCAGCCCAGTTTAATTAGGCAAAATATTTATGTATATAAAGATAAATGTTAAAAAATAAAAGTAGGGGGCTGGAGAGATGGCTCAGCGGTTAGGAGCACCCTCTGCTCTTCCAGAGGACCCGGGTTCGATTCCCAGCACCCACATGGCAGCTAACAACTGTCTGTAGTTCCAGTTCCAGGCAAACACCAAGGCAAATAAATAAAAATAATAAATAAATAAAGTTTAAAAAAAAAAAAAAAAAAAAAAAAATAAAAGTAAATACTCTAGGGGCCTTGGAGCAGAAATGAATGCTCTGTGCGAAGAAGGGAAGTATAGTTCAAAACCTTCGCTGCTTGCCTGACAGCACCGACCCACAGAGTCTGGCACATGGATGGTCACAACAGTTACCTTTTACCGAAGTAACTGAGATGATAAAGAGAAAGTAAACCCAAACTCGAGATACAACTTTCCTTTTGAAACATATGTAAGTACTTCGAATGAGGGCTGAGGCAGGAGGATCATAAGTTACATACCAGCTTGAGCTACACAGTGCAATCAGATCTCAAAAAATAAAATAAAAACCAGAAACAAAACCAAACCCTCACCAGGGCCATCAGGACGGCTCAGGGGGTAAAGATACACAGCCTGATGACCAAGGTTTGAGCCCTAGGACCCACATAGGACTGGAAGGAGAACCGACTCCACAGGTGTCCTCTGACCCCCACATGTGCCCACACACATATCACAACAACAATAAAGACTCAGAAGCTTGTTTTGTCTAGCTCAAACCTCAGCACCTCACTCGGGCATACCTGACGCTTGTGCTCCACCAGACTGGCTTCTGTTTAACCACGTGCAGCTTTCTGCTGTCATTACTTCAGTGCTAAGTGGCCTTTCATCTGCCACCCCAACTGACTGGTGCAGACACCGACCTCCTCCCCGCCCACCCCCTTCTTCCCTTCTTCTGCTTTCTTCTTGTTCCTCCTTTGTTTCCACTTTTCATGTATGTTTGTGAGTATGAGTGTGTTTGGTATGTATGTAGGTGCACATGTGTAGGTGTGCATGGGAGTGTGTGCACTTACAGAAGGAGGTCCCGTCTCTGCCTTCTGCATTCCCCACACCCCCTGCATGTCTGCTCGGTTCTGGGGATCTGAACTCTGATCCTCACACTCATACAGCAAGGGCTCTAACTACTGGGACATCCCCTCAGTCCTGGCTCTAGCCTTAGCTCCTCTGCTTGGTAATTTTGTTCATTACTCTGGCTTTGTTCTAAATGGTCCTAATCTGACAATTCCTACAAAGAATTTTCTTGCTGGTGTCCATTTCCTGTATGACAGACAATCACACTAATTGCCGTTGTGTTGTTTATCACTCTGACCTTGTTTCTTATGGGCCAGGCCACAAGGCGTTACCTACCAGATGAGCTGGTCATTGTAGAGGAACGCAGTATATTTGACTACACTTAGGCTTTCTTCCATCCTGTTAATGAAGGACTGGATTTTCAAGTAAGTCATTTTATCCAATGGGAAGAAGCTGATTCCACCAAAAATATCAAGTAGGTCACATGACTGCAAATGTAGGGTCTGCAAATACTGTGGGAAAACAGACACAAGTTTAACAGCACACTCAGGACAGGCTCATCCTGGGCAGGAATCTCACATTAAGCTGCTAGGTACAGCAGTCACACACTGGGACACAGCACAATGGCAAGTCCAACAAGGAGCAAGTGAAAGCAGCTGGATTTGAAATCAATACCAATTTTGAAATACAAAACTATTTACTCAGTATGTCTCATCTCTTAGGATCCACATGATACAGTGCCATTCTGAAGAACATTAGTCAGGACAACAGTTGACTCATAACAGGACAGTACTGAGGACAAGAATGGAGACTGAGACAGATGGCACCAGTGACTTATTAAATTAGCACTAACGTGAGAAACACTTAAAGATGGCCCAGGGACCAGCATGCCTGCCCCACATGTGTGCAGTGTGGAGTTTGGATCCCCAGCTCCCATATAAAAAGCCAGGTGAGCATGGTGGCTGCCTGCAGTCATAGCTGAGGGAGGCAGACAGGGGACCTGGAGCAAGCTGGCCAGCTAGATTCACTGAAATGGTGACCTCTGAGAGAGACCTTGACTCAGTGCATAAGATGAAAAGCAATTGAGAAAGACACCCCAAATCAACCCCAGGTTGTATGCACAAATAATAACCAGTTAAAAAGACAATACAGAGGGGCTGGAGGGATGGCTCACTCGGTTAAGAGCACCGCCTGCTCTTCCAGAGGACCCGGGTTCGATTCCCAGCACCCACATGGCAGCTCACAACTGTCTGTAGTTTCAGTTCCAGGCAAAACACCAAGGCAAATAATTAAATAAATAAATAAAAGTGTTTGTATGAGAGATGTGGTGGTTTGGATGAAAAAGCTCCCCAGCCCAGGCTCAGATGTGTGAATGTTAGGTCCTTTGTCCACAGGACAATTTGAGAAGGATTGGAAGTATGGCCTTGATGGAGGGCATCTGTCACTGGGGTTGGGCCTTGAGGCTTCAACCCAGCCACACCCAGCTACTCTTTTTCTCTGCCTGCTGCTTATAAATCAGATGTAAGCTCTCACCTACTGCTCCAGCTCCCTGCCTGCCAGCCTGTTGTCATGCGTCCTGGCATGATGGTTATGGGCTCACCCTCTAAAACTGTAAGGGAGCCTTTTATAAGTTGCCTTGGTCATGGTGTCTCTTCATAGAAATAGAACAGTAACGAAAACAAGAGGTATTTTAGGAAGAAAATAAACTAAGAATTATTACTTGAACATAAACTGAATCTGACAGAGGTTGGTGCAAGTGAAAGAGATTAGTAACTGTTTAGAGGTATCATTTGGGACATATCACATTCGTGTGACTAAATCTCTGTCATAGCTCTGATAGTCAGTGTTCTGTTGCTGTGAAGAGACACCATGACCATGGCAACTCTTAAAAAGAAAAACATTCAACTGAAGCTTGTTTACAGTTTCAGAGGTTTGGCCCATTGTCACCATGGTGGGGAGCATGGCAGCACACAGGCAGACATGGCGCTGGAGAGGGAGCTGAGAGTCCTACATCTGGGTCACAGGCAGAAGGAACTGGCTTGGGCTCTGGAAACCCCAAAACCCTCCCCCAAACACACACTTTCTCCAACAAGGCCACACCTAATCCTTTCAAATAGTGCTATTCCATGATGACTAAGCCTTCAAGTCTATAAACCTATGAGGGCTACTCTCATTCAAACCACCACACCAGCCAAAGCCCTTTCTCTTGAGTTACTACACAAGGCCTGTTAGGACAACAGAACCAACACAAGCTGGGTGTGACAGCTCACATTTCTAATCCCAGCACTTTGGGATGCTGAGACAGGAGGATTACTGTACTGTGAATCTGAGGTCACTATAGGTTAACCAGTAAGATCCTGCCTCAAATAAATAAACAAATAGATAAAAAGGAGGTGTGAGGGGGGTGGGGATAAAAGTGCACTCTGGTAACTGGTTTAATTTTCTAGTCAGCTAAGTAGTAAGTACACAGCAAGACGGTTTCTGAAGTAAGCCCTCCCTACCACACACAGAGATGCAGATAGAACAAGATTAAGCTGAGGTATGTCTAGGAGCTGCTCCAGGAGCCCTGGATGGAGGCGGGGTGCCCTGTTCCTACATTCTAGATTACAGGCCCGAGGAGTTCCTCATTGCTCTGGATTTGCCATAACAATTCTTAGGTTCTTTGCCCCACTCATGGTTTGGGTTTTATAGCTGAAGAACAAATTTGGAGGCTGGAAAGAAGGCTCAGTGGTTAAAAGCTCATACTGCTCTTGCAGAGGAGTGAAGCCTAGTTCCCAGCACCCTGGGACAAGCTCACAACTGCCTGAAACTCTAGCTCCAGGGAATCGACATCCTCTTCTGACCTCCATGATAATGCACTCATGTGCACATACCTACACACAGACATACACACAGTGCACTTTAAAATATAAACAACAAATTGGGCCTGGAAAGAAGGCTCAGTGGTTAAGAGAGTGGCTACTCTCCAGGACTATATTTCAATTCCCAGCACCCACATGGCACCTCACACCTATCTGTAACTCCAGTTCCAGAGGATCCGACACCCTCATGCACACATACATGCAGGCAAAACACCAATGCACTATATATATATCTTTGAAAATAAATTAAAAAAAATTTCTGCCTCTATATTGCTCCATAACATCTCTGGTGTTGGGGATCAACCCAGATTCTCATCCAAACTAGCTAAGTGCTCGGCCACTGGCTCCTATCAGCAGCTGCACTGATATCTCTCTCAACATGTTTGCCTACTATTAAAGTTGTAAATAAAATTCAGTACACTTACCCGATGGAAAAACTTCTCTAATCTTTCTTTTAGAAGCTTGACACCTCCATCTTCCATGGCTTTCTGAAACGTCCCATTAAAAAGCTAATGATGTAAAACAGTGTGGAAAATAAAGTGAGTGTTTTGGGGCAACAGGCTCTTCCTTTTCACCTTTAACTAGGTTCACTAACAACCTCAAGGTCCTTTTAAAAGTATCTGTGAGAAAGCCAAAGTTATAAATAACTTAGAAAACAATACACTAAAAAACAGACATTGTTATTTTCATAAGACTGCTTTATAATTCTGCCCATCTTTTTGTTTATCTGTTTGTTGCTGAGATATCAGTACTTCTCCATTGCCCAGGAGGTCTCAAACTCAAATGTTCTCCTCTGACCTCAGACCTCCAAGAGATGGAAACATAGACCTGCCTTGAACTCGGCTTTTCTGAAAGAGCAACACAGACTCTTAACCAGTGAGCCATCCTGACTCTACAGACTAAAAACTATAATAAAAATAATTAAAAATATTTTTAAAGAATAGGAATGTAGCTAAGTGTGGAAAATAGAGTGGTTGCCTAGGTTCAATCCCCAGAACTCCAAAAAAAGAATTACTTTTAGAGCCAGACATGGTAGCATACACCTGTAATCCCAGCACTCAGGATGCTGGCAAGGTGATTGTTTGAGATCAGCATGGGCTATATAGAGAAACTTTCATTCAAAAAGCAAAACAAAACAAAATTGTTTGTAAACATTCCTAAACTTTTCTTCAGACGAAGTGGACAGACCCTAATTTCAAGAGAATGCCATCCCAGTCAGATCCTGCATGTCCTTCACCAGTGTCTAGCCCGATAAGTATAGGTCTCACCCTCATCAAAGAAACATCTCCTTGCAACAGAGACTATTGCAGAGAACCATGGCTGATGAAAACGCAGAAAAGATGCAACTGTGTGGCACCCAGCTCCAATTGATACAACTACAACATGACGTCTGCACCCAGGCTCAGAGACCACCGAAGAGGAGGGAGAAAGACTAAGAGCCACAGGGGCAGGAAGATTGTTGCCTAAAAATGTCATCTCCTAGAAATGTCAGAGAAGCTACACCCATGAACTCTCACCAGCTTGGCTGCCTAAACAGGACCTGAATGAGAGTATCACCAACAGATGTGCTAACATGGAAAGGATCTCAAGGGAGGGCCTCAGCCTGGATTAAAAACCATATGCAACCCAGGAATGCTGAGAGCGGGAGAATAGGCTCCCCAACAAATGGTTAATCAATAACCAAGTGGTCAGCTCTGAAACCATATACATCTAAGTGACATAATATGAACTGAGCAGGTTATATATATATATATATATATTTAGGTTATAGACCTGTACATTTAGGTTATATATGTATGTAATACATATGTATGTGGATGTGTGTTAAATGTTACATATGTGTATCTTTAGGTTATATATATATGTTTTATGTATATATATATATACATACATACATTTGATTAAAGAGAAAGAGATCATGAGAGAATGGAATGAGGGTTTATGTGGGAGGGACTGGAGGAACAGAAAAGAGAAAATATTGTGATTATATTTTAATTTCAAAAAAATAAAATTAAAAAAGTATTTGAAAACAATCAATTCGTCATGCCTATACTTGTTCTTCTTCCCAAAGCCACCTGATACTCTTTCCAGAAGGCAGTGCCAATCTGGAACCCGCGCTTACCTTGTACATGCTATAGCACTGCTGTAGCACTGAACTGTACACCTTGTCCTACAAACAAGAAAACAGCATCTCACTGGATCCGGGGCACAGCAACAGGACAACTCTTGGCAAATCACATGATTATTATAAACTTGGTCCTACGGTAGTTGTATGCTGAAATAACAGGTATTTAAATTCAAATTTACAAACCAATAAGCCACTTTTAGAAGAGGGCTTCACACACAGATGATCAGTGGGAAGTATTATAGGAAAGCATATGTAAGTATTTTTAGAAGATTATGTTAAAGTAAGCAGTAAACATAAAACTTTCCTATGAACCCCAAAAAGGCTCTTAAAAGTGACCTAGCTTAAATGTACGTTACTCAACATATCCAGGAATACATTTTCCTAAAAGCATAGGAATAGAACCTGTACATTACCAACAGTTCCTCCTCTTGGTATTCCACAACTGGCTTCCCATCTTTACTTTGCTTTTCGATGATAGGATTCCGAACAACCTAAGAAGTTTGATAAACTGAAATTATATAATGATATAATTGTATGTTTTAAACTTTCTTTTAATTTTTAAAATCTGGGACTGGGAACGTAGTTCAGTGGTAGAATATCCTGCCCAGGATATGCTTGGTTTCCAGCTCCAGCAATAAAATATTGATAAACAAGGGTCAGCAAGATGGCCCGCCATGGGGCTGGAGAGATGGCTCAGCGGTTAAGAGCACCGTCTGCTCTTCCAGAGGACCAGGGTTCAATTCCCAGCACCCACATGGCAGCTAACAACTGTCTGTAGTTCCAGTTCCAGGCAAACACCAAGGCAAATAAATAAGTAAATAAATAAATTAAAAAAAAAAAAAAAAAAAAAAAAAAAAAAAAAAAAAAAAAAAAAAAAAAAAAAAAAAAAAAAAAAAAAAAAAAAAAAAAAGATGGCCCACCAGGTAAAGGCTCCTGTCTACAAGGCTGACCTGGGACTCAATCCCTAGGACCAAGGAACAACAAACACTCTCAAGCTGCTTTCTGACTTCCACACGTGTGCTATGGCACACCTCCTCCTGCCAAAGTAAGTAAATAAACAAAATAAAAATTGTACATAAAGAAAATAATTGAGAGGGCCGGAAGAATGACACAAGCGCTTGAGTCTGGTCCCTAACACCCATGTAAAAATGGGGCATTCTTAGCACTCAGGAGGCAGAGGCAGGTGGCTCTCTGTGAGTCTGAGGCCAGTCTGATGTACAAAGAGAGTTCCAGGACAATCAGGACTGTTAGAGAAACCCTGTCTCCTCTGCCCCTCACAAATGCTCACTATCGTTCCCACAAATACACAAAAAATATCGAACATGTTATATTACTAGACATAAAATTACTTTTGTTTGTTTATGGTGTCTATTCCAGAACCCAGCAGGGGTCTATGCCTGCGAGGCAAGCACTCTACTCTGAAGCTCCATCTATAGACAGAAAGTCTCTGCATTTTCTTTAATTTAAGACAGGGTTTCTCTGTCTAGCCCTGGTTGTCCTGGAACTCACTCTGTAGACCAGTCTGGCTTCCAACTCAAGAGTTTTGTGGGCCTCTGTCTCCTGAGTGCTGAGATTAAACAGCCCCAATCTGAATAGAAATTTTTATTTTTAAATTACACTGTGATTCCTAAGATACAAATCCCAGAACTTTACTATTACTGTATATGTAAATACCATGACCATCCAGAAATTTTCTTCAGGTTCATTGAAGAACTGTCTATTCTTCTGTGTGTGTAAAGATTTTGCAGGTTTAGATGGGCTAAAAGTCCTAGGGGGGAGAAAAGTTTTAAAACATGGTTGGAACAACTGTAGTGTAAGTCAAAAGAATTCACCAATCTCTACAAGCAAACAAAAAACACATGTAAAATAGTACCTTGTAAACTGTACAATTGCTTCACATAATCCAACATTTCTAATTTTTTCATTCTTTTCTACTTCATTTGGATGATAAAACAAAATTTTATTTTCTTCCTAAGGCAGAAAGAAACAGAAACAAACAAACAAAGCATTAATGTCAGCATTTATTCATCTTAATTCTTAAAGTGCTGAGTTTAACATCCACCTCTCCCATCATAGAGGCTAAAGGACAAAACCTTAAAATGGCTTTAGAAAACACAGAATTACTTTATCATGGTTTTGCAAATACTGTAACCATCAGTCTTACAATTTTGATATTCACCAAATCACATTCCATCAGTAGTACAAGATGAGGTTAATAAAAATCTCGGATTTCTTTCCATGTGTCACTGGCCTTCTCGAGAAAGATGCATGTATGCACGTGTGCAGGAATACAGATCAGCAAATTAAACCAAGTTGGTTCAAGAGCACTTAGACCGGCAGCCCCTAAAAGGGACTGTGATTTGCTTGCAACAAAACACAGCTCAGGACATCCTTTGAGGAAGTTACCACCCTGGACTCAGAGCAAACAAAAACTCTTAAAGGCTCCTCCAAGTTTGGTTGGTTGGTTTGGGTTTTTTTAATTTTGTTTTGTTTTGCTTTTTTCCTCTTTTGGGAGTTACGGTCCACCAATCTGGTTCCACCTTTTCAAGAAAGAAGACAAGTTCAATTTTAATTGCCCAGACCTGACTTAAAGGGAAAGGCATTGAGGCCGGGCGGAGGGATTAACCTGACGGACCTTCACTGACAGGACCGGCCGGCGCTGTCAAGTGCTCTGCACATCCCAGCCCGGAGCAGAGAGGCTCGGGGAGGCCGGAGGATGCTCGGTCAGCCGCCTCCGGGCCTCCCGCTCCCCGCAGCTCCTGCGCGCTGACACCGGTCCCCGGGACCCTCCTCGGTCCCTGCAGCCCCCACTCCGCGTACCTCTCCCTCGCGCGGCCCGAAGCGTGGGTTATAGATGAAGAAGCTCAACAGCGCCGGCGGGAACTGCTTTTCCTGGGCCGCCCAAGTCCCCGTCCCGGCCGCCGCTGCAGCCATTCCCGCCCGGCCCCCACCGCGGGAGCCTCCCCTCCGCCCGCACCGAGCCAGCAGCCTCGGGGAGCGCTGCACTTCCGCCTCCCTAGCCGTCGGCCCGGAAGAACGCGCTATTGACCCAGAAGAAGAACCTGCAGTGCCCCGTTCTTTCTGCTCCGTCCGGGTAGACCCGGTTCCCGTATGTTCCGTGGGCTGTGGTGTGTCTTATTTTACCGGCTCTTGGATCTGTCATGGCTAAAGGCGAAGACCATGCATTTCAAGAGAAATGCATTAATGGAGGAAATTTATTTTTTGCTTGTTTTAAGACGGTTTCACTGTGTAGGCATGGCTGGCCTTGAACTCATAGAGATCCTCCTGCTTCTGCCTCCTGAGTGCTACCATTAAAAGGTGTGCGGCATGGATAAGGTATTTTTGAAGTGTGAAGAAGCATTTAGCGGGGCACATGCATGTGTCTTGATACTTGACCTGTTTCCATCTGTTATTTTTTGACGTCTATTTTATTTATTTTATTTATTTTTACTACAGGAGAGAGGTATGTCATGGCACTCAGAGGACAACTTGTTGAAATCACTTCTTTCCTTCAGCACCACATAAACTGGATGTGGTGGTGCATCCCTGTAATTCCAGCACAATGGAGTAGAGATAGGAGGATCATACGTTTAAGGTTAAACTCAAATACATAACCACCTCAGCTTATGCTAGTTGTAAGGCATGGACTATAAACAAAAACAAAAATGCCAAAATCTACTTTACCATTGAATGGGAGAGAGCTTTTACAGAGGACCTGGGTTCAATTCAAAGCACCCACATCAGGCAGCTCAGAACTACTAGTAACTCCAGCTCCAGGGGATCTGATACCCTCTTCTGGCTTCCATTAGTACCAGCATGAAAGTAGTACACAGATACATATAAAATAAATAAATCCTTTAAAAAAAATCTACCACTGATAAAATAAAGCTGATGTTTTTGGAACAAGTGAAAACGTGTAAATCTATAGTCTTCTTGGTGAATAAATTAGCAGGCTAAGTGGAAACTATCCTGTCGATTCCAATTTCATCAGTCTTCTTAAGTGTTTGTGGAGTAACTTCATACCTTAACACTTGCAGAAGAGATACAGGATAGGTTTTTGCTTGAAACTGGATTCGTGAGCACTCATTTACACACACTAAACTGTAGTTGCAACACAGAACTATGTAAACAAGCAAACTAACAAGTACGTACCATCTTTGCTTCAGTTTATTTTGATACAGAAAGAACTATTTTGAAAAACCATGGCATAGGCCAAAAATGTTGCATTTTGAGATATAAAAGCTATAGGCTATCCTAGACTACATCATGAGACCCTGTCTCACAAAGATTTTGTTGTTGTTCCTTTAAATAAACAAAACAGAATCTTGAATACCCCAGCCTGGCCTCAAAATCACTATGTAGTCAAGAATGACCTTGAACTCCTGATCCCCCTGTTTTCACTTCCCAAATTCTGGGATTGCCACTGTTCACCACCAGGCTCAGTAATTCTGGTCTAAAACGTTAAGCCATTCACAAAGCTGGCATTGATGTTATACCCATTAAATCCTGGACTACACTTCCAAGCTACAAACAAGATTATATAGTTAGAAAAAAATTAGTCCAAATTAAAGCCACTATTGCAGCCTTATTTTAAAAACAAGCAAAAAAAAATAAGAAGACACTTAGTTGTTTAGTACTAGAAAATATATTGCAATCTAGACCTTCATTTTAAAGTCAAAATAGTCAACTCTGCTGAGAACATTTTGTTGGTCATCTGCAGAATAGGTGAAAATGGCAAAGGCAAGCTTGAAAGTAAAGCTGCCTATAAGTTTGGTTAGCCCTTTTCTGGACCCAGTAGATGTTGTTAGATTTGGTGTTGTTATATTTAAAGTTTTCTCTCAGTAAGTCAAAACTAAATAGAAATGCCAGAAACAAAAACTTATGCAGGACATGCAAACGTGTGTGTGTGTGTGTGTGTGTGTGTGTGTGTGTGTGTGTGTGTGTGTGTGTGTGAGAGAGAGAGAGAGAGAGAGAGAGAGAGAGAGAGAGAGTTCATCAGAGGACAGCTTCAGTCCATCTTGTTTGAGGCAGGGTCTCTGTTGTATTACTGATGCACACAGCAGGCTAGATGGTCCACAAACTCCTAGGGATTCTCCTGGTCCAACTACACAGCAAACACTTTTACCTAATCAGCCATCTTCTTAGTTCCTCATTGCCTTTTTTTATTGATCCTTATCCAAAATAAAGACTGTGAAATTTAAATTTCTAAAACCAAGTGTGAAGATTATATATGTAGAGTACTTAGTGTTCTTTTTGTTTGTTATAGCTTTGGGGTTTGTTGTTTAAGTCAGGATCTCAACCATGTAGCCCTGCTGGCCTCGAACTCTCTATGTAGACCAGGTTGACCTTAAATTCACTGAGACTCACCTGCCTCTTGCCTCCCCAGTACTGGGATTAAAGAGGTTTAAATACTATGGTTGTCTATTTAGCATATGGGAGGCAGCATAGGAGCTCTAGAAGATGGCAAGTATGGACCTTGGGTTAAAAGTGTAAGGCTCTCGAGGCTCAATAGGTAAAGTGAGGAGCCGAGTTCAAATCCCCAGCACACAAGCAAAAGATTGAGCATTGTGTGCTGTAATCCCAGCACTGAGGAGCCAGAGATGAATGGGCAGGCTTGTTTCCCAGCCTAGTGCAACACTATCTCAGAAAATAAAGTGGAGAGAGATTAAATAAGACATCTGACATTGATCCCTGGCTTCCATAGCAGTGCGTGTGCATTCTTATATATACATGCATACACCAGAGAGAGAGAGAGAGAGAGAGAGAGAGAGAGAGAGAGAGAGAGAGAGAGAGAGAGAGAGAGAGAGAAGAGAGAGAGAGAGAGAGAGAGAGAGAGAGAGAACTGTTGAACAAGCTGCCCCTGGGAAAATGCTCCAGGACTCTCAGGTGTCCTTAACCCTCAGGGTCAGCCAGAGAATAGCTTTAGGCATCACTTGGAAAGCAGCCTAGTGAGAAATTCCTGGCTTGAGACCGCATAACCCTGTAACAGGACTCTTGAAGCTACCCTCAGTCTTGTCTCTTATGAGCCAGAAAAGTGGTGGCTAAGAAGTGGGTAGGGGTAGGGGTGGGGTTCATGCTAGGGCAAGCTAGTCTGAACGTTTGTTTCTCTGGGATGAAGGAGGCAAACAGTTGCAGAATGAGTCTGTTGTGCTGAGCTATAAGCAAGCACTCCAAGCTTCATAAGCCAGTTCTGATGTTCTGCCTTCTCTTGCCTGTACTTAAATCTCTTTTATAGCAATCTCATATCCACCAACAAATGTGTAAGGAGTAATTTTTAAATTGACATTTATTTATTGGTGGGGAGGAGGTGCTGTGCCACAGCATGATGGCAGAGGTCAAGGGATAACTCTCAGAAATCAATCTCTCTCCTTCCACCATGTCCTGGAAATCAAACTCAGGTCACCAGGCTAGGTGGCAAGTACCTTTACTGGCTGAGAAAAGATGGCTGCTTGCTCTCAAACTCCATACAGAGCCAACCAAAGCTGGGCTTGAACTTCTGATTCTGTTTCCAAGTCAGCATTGTGATTACAAGTATGCCCCCACTGTGTCTGGCTCATATAAGAGTGATTTGATGCTGGTTAAAAAAAAACTCTCAAAAAATATTAATTTCAGAGTTAGCCAGATTGCTGAGAATAAAATGCCCAGCAGGACAGTAATATTTATCTGTAACACTTACATGTTTTTAAACCCAAATTTCAAAACAAACAAAAACAACTCCCCTCTCCCCTGATGTACAATGCCAGTGTGGTTTACTCAGTGTTTGAGGACTCATGGGATCTTTGGTAAAACCCTTGGCCCCTGCTCACTTTGGTCCCACTACCTTGTTGAAGGAGAAAAAAAAAAAAAAAACCGCCACCTATCCCATTGTAGCTGGGTATGGTGGTGGACATACTAATTCCTTCTGCTTCTGAAAAAGTAGAAACAGGTGGATTTTTGTGAGGTTGAGGTCAGCAAGATCTCTCATAAAGAACTCCAGGACAGCCAGGGCTAAATTTTGAAATTCTATCACAAAACAAAACAAAAATCTTCCATGATTAGTATCATCAGCTTGGCAGGGTTTTGAATCTCCATGGAAACAAACCTCTGGGCTTTTTTGTGAAGAACTATCTAGATCAGGTTCGTTGAAGTGGGAAGTTCCACCATAAATGTGGGTGGATCCATTCCCTAGGCTGGGGTCCTGGACGAAAGAAAAAGAAGAAAGTGATCTGAGCACCAGCATCCATCTCTCTCTGCTTCCTGACCAAAGATGTGATGTGACCAGCAGCCTCATTCTCCTGCACCCTGATGGACTGTCCCTTCAAACTGAGAGCCACAGGACACCCTTTCTTCCTTCCTTCCTTTCTTCCTTCCTTCCTTCCTTCCTTCCTTTCTTCCTTAAGTCTCTTTTGTCAGACATTTTGTCACAGCACCAAGACAAGTAACTAATACACCCATACATCAGCCAATGATGAGAAATGATTTTATTGGGTAATATTTTTAAAGGCATTGCCTGCCGGGGGAGGGGACTTACAGAAGTCATCAGGACCTACCCACCACTGCCAAAGAATTAAGACCATTGCACTTCCTCAAGCAAGGAGCACATCACAGAAGTGCTTCAGGGGGACTCAGGAAATTAGTTCGGGATAGGTTAGGGAGCTCCTGGTCCCAGGGTTTTGGAGACCTTCTGGCAGAATGTCCCTTCTACTCTTTCTTCCATAGACTTGAGCTTTAAGCATGCACCATTTCCTGGAATTCTAGAATGAAAAAGGAGAGAACAGATTCAGTGTTTTGCAGATCTTCTGCTGCACCCCCTGAAGATTTCTGAAGGGAAAGGGAAAAAGAGATGAGATAAATTTTCCAAGAAGCATGGTCCCATTTGAGACATGCCTGGAAGACACTGTGAGCATCAGTGAGCATCAGGGGAATTTGAAGCATCCAGCTTTCTGAATTCCTTTTTTAGGTAGGGTCTCCTCTGGTACCTCCAGTTCATCTCAAATTGATTATCCTCCTGCCTCAGTCTCTGAAGTGCTGGTATTGCGGGTGCTTGCCAAATGCCTAGCTTTCTGTACATACTTTTTAAAGACAGGGTCTAATATTGAGTACTGATCTCAAACTTTTTGTATATCCAAGGATGATCTTGAACTCCTGGCACCTTATTTTGCCTCCACATCCCAGGTGTGGGATTGCAAGCCTGTGCAACAACATGCACTGTTTTCTCTGCATAGTCTATGTGTGGGGGATGTGTATGTGTGCATGTATGTGGAATCATATGCATATTGGGGAGAAGCCAATAGTTAACATCAGGAGTCTTCCTCAATTGCTTCCCACTGTAGTAGGATTATGTTGTTACATTGTAAATAATTCTTCTGCCTACTGGTTTAATAAAAATGTTGATTGGCTGAAGGCAGACAGGAAGTGTGGGCGGGGCTACCAGACTAAGAAAACTCTGAGAACAGAAAGAACAGAGCAGAGATGCCAGGAGATACAGAGGAAAGAAGTTGAAATGCTGCTGAGAAAAGGTACCTAGCTGAATAGCTGAACAAGAATCATGGGTTAGTTTAAAAGTAAAGAGTTAACAAGTTATATGTCTGGGCCCTAGACCCATCAGCATAAAAATAATATAAGCATCTGTGTGATTCTATGGGACTGTGTGTGTTTCTGTGGGATTGTGGGTCCAAACCTTGAGGCTAGGCCTGAAAGCCTGGGCCTGAAACCTCTTACAACCCTCCACCTTATGTATTGGGGTAGGGTCTCTCACTTGAGTCTAGAACTCACTGGTCCATCTAATCTATCTTATCAAGGATTCAGGGATCCCATCTTCACTTCTCAAGTGAGCCACCAGGATCTCCCAGCACTGACATAGGTTCTGAGAATCTGAACTTTGGTCCTTACACTTGGATGGCAAATGCTTTAGACCTGCTGAGCAATCCCCCAGCCTCATGCATAATTGTATTTAACACACCTCTTCATATCCACAGCCCCCTTGGGTTAGACCTTATCTCATCCAATCTTTCTCCAGCAATGAAGGAATTTGGTATAACTGTTCACTGTAAACACGGAGTGTGTTGTTTGGTGCATTTTAGACAAACATGGGAGCTTCCCCTTTACTGTTCTATAGCTGCGTTGTTCAATAGAATAAAACTTTAAACAGATTTTCCCCCACTGAGCCCTAACTTTAGCCTTCCTCCAAAGTTTATATAACTAAAAATAAAGGATTCTGATAATCTTTCATGTGTTAAAGAATGGTGCATGTGTGTGTGTGTGTGTGTGTGTGTGTGTGTGTGTGTGTATGATATGTATAGCTGTGACCCACAGAGGCCAGAGAAGGATGCTGGGTGTCCTGTTCTGTCACTCTTACTATTATTCCCTTGAGACAGGGTCTCTCACTAAACCTGGAGCTAGACTCAAGACAGCAAGCCGCAATGACTCCCACTGGGGCTGTGGGTTTGTTCACGGCCATGCCTCGCTTTTTTCATGGGTGTGGGAGGGCGACGGAGAAATGGCTCAGATGTTAAAAGCACTGGCTGCTCTTCCAGAGGTCCTGAGTTCAATTCTTGGCAACCACATGGTGGTTTACAACCATCTGAAATAAGATCTGGAAACCTCTTCTGGCCTGCAGACATATATGCCAGCAGGACACTATATATATAATAAATAAATAAATCTTTTTTGAAAAAGGAAATGAAGATTTGCTTTATATTAACTGATCCAACCTTTATCAGTTTAGAGTCTTTCGGGATTGTGGCTTGTTGTAAATTAGCATTTTGAATTTGAGAAAGGGTCTTACTTCTATAACCAAGGCTATCCCAGAATTCATGATACAGTCTAGCCTCAAACTCCATAACTTGCCAAATGATGGTCCTACACACATGTGCCACCAAGCCAGGCCTCATGGTCACATTTAAATACATCAGGCGTCCTTTGTCTGAGCTATTTTATCTAGAACTTATAAAAGTTTTGTGAACTCATGTGGTACATTATAATAGTATATTTCAGTAAAGATCTAATGTCGAGCATATGACATATACCTGCAAAGCACAGAACCAGGGAGGTGGTGGCAGAACCAGGAAGGCAGTTCCAGCTAGCCAGACTCTGCCCCAAACAGACAACAAATGTTCTTTAGCATTGTCAGGTTCTCTAACTAGTGTCACAAGTCGGATGCCTCTACACCATCCTCTGAGTCACGGCCCAAAGGAAACATAAGCAGCTTGATACAATCAAGCATAAACAATCTTCTGACATTTGAATCTAGGGCTCTGCAACATCGATGGCGCCATGAATAGTGTTGGCTTATTTGTCCTTTCTTGTTCCTGTTGTTAATGGTGGTGGTAGTGTGGTGTGTGTGTGTGTGTGTGTGTGTGTGTGTGTGTGTGTGTGTGTGTGTAAGTACCCATGCATGTGTATGTAAGTATCCGTGCATGTGTGTATAAGTACCCATGCATGTGTGTGCACATGTGCATGTAGAGGCTAGAAGTTAGCATCATTATTGCCTCAATTGCGCTCCCCTCTTGTTATCTTTTGAGTCAGGGTCCCTCATAGAGACCCAGGCTCACTGATTTGGCTAGGTTGGGTGGTGAGTACCCCTCCCCGATCTGTCTGTCCACCAGGTGCTGTTATCATGTCATCATGCCCAGCTTTTAACACAGCCGATGGGGATCTGAGCTCAGTCTTAACACTTGTGTGACAAACACTATTGACTGAGCCACCTTCCAGCCCCTGTCCTCTGTTTGATACATCCACCGGTGGGCAGTCTTTGTTTAAATCCTGGCAGACATCTCTTGCATTATTTTCAAGCCAGCATCTTGCAATATAGTTTGGAAGGCCAAGTGGTCAGGAGAACCATTTTTTTCTAAGTTCATAGTTAATGACTATTTCATAGTTATGTTGTATCGTGTAACACAGAAGTGTGTGTGTGGTGACTGAGTCTCACTCTGTCACCTTGGCTGTCCTTGAGCTCCTTATGTAACCCAGGCTGGCCTCAAACTCACTACAGTCCTTCTAAGGTGTTGGGATTACAGATGTCAGCTCTTGTCTTCCAGAATTATGTGCATACACATGCAGAGGTCAGAAGACAGCTTTTGGAAGCTTGTTCTCTCCTCCCACCATGTAGGAGGCAGGGATTAAACTCAAGTCTCCAGACTCACTGAACCATCTCACCATCCCTATCCCAGAATATGTGTGTGTTGAGGGCTAGGCACTGCTGGGGACCAAAATTAGACATGCTAAGCACATGCTGGACCCGTGAGCTACATCCCCAGTTATGCCACATGTTTATTCACAGTTGGCATGCATATCCAATTCCATTTTGTAGATTAGAAGACTAAATTTATCAGAACTCAGAATAGGGGTTTATCCCAGAGGCCCCCTTGGGTGTCCCCTCTGCCGATGCGTCTTACACTACACGCAGGTGCAGACCTACCATCAGCCCCGATCTTCCCGTCTCCATCATTGTCCGCTGCAGCCATCAAGGACTTGGTCTCTGACTCAGTCAGCTCTCTAGCATCACTCTGGAACTTCTGGAGGAAAAACCTACAGCACCGCAAAGGGCTGGTTGCACATTCCTGTGCTTTCTGGTCCTCCCCCCTTGTCCCCCTCCTTCCCTGCCTCCCTGTCCCCTTCCCTTCCTTTGAGTCCATGTATCTGACAGCCACAAACATCAGTCAAAGCCTAGATGGCAGGGCTCTCCTCTGCCCTAAAAACTAATGCCGAATGTCTATTTTTAAGAATTTTGTTAAGTTTCATTTGCCATAGGAAATCCCTTGAACAAATTGCTTTGTTCCTAGTCTTCAGTTCCACACTCAGTGCCCCATGTGGGTAGAAGTGTGGCTGGTTTACATGCTTTACTGAAATTCAGATGAATATCCAGCGTCAGAGCTGTCTACGAAGAAAGCACTGAGCAAAGGTGGTACCTTGTATCTCAACCCCATTCATCCATGTTGAATTGCTCAGTATACAACTCACTTGAGTTCTTCTTCGTCCAAGTATCCACTCTGGTCGTTGTCTATGAACCGGAAGACATCCTTCACTTGGCTGGCGGACATCTTGGAGAGGCCTGATGTCTGGAAGAACTTCTGTGGTTCAAAGGTGTCTGGGTCTAAAGAACAGAGAGGTTATCCTGACTCTCAGCTGGTCACATTCTGTATTTGTGCCTGGGTGACAAACGCATAGGCCATTAAAATACCTTCCTACCATCACTTAGCTACACAGATACTTGACTTTCGTGAGACTAGGTGGTCTGTGGTGCCACCTTGCCCCCTCCACCACAGGTTGATTTTGCCCACCTCTCCTGGCTCCCCCATCCTTCCACACTCAACAAGCTATACGCAAGTCCACAGTTCCATGACTGTGATGATGGAGAACAATGGATTCAAACAGGCTCAAGAGAAAACCTTGACTTACTCTTATTTGTTTGTGGCTAGCCTGGAGTCCACTATATAGCTCGGGCTGACCCTGATATTGAGCTACAGCCTCCATCCTTTCTACTGTTTTTGGTTTTTTTGTTTTGTTTTTGTACTGCAAATTGAACTCAGGGCCTTGTGCATGCGAGGTAAGTGATCTACACTGAGGCATGTCCCCGGCCCCCACTGACTTTTTCTCTACTCCTTTAGTAAATGTCTTTCATCTTATAGAAACATAAGCACATACTCGGGTCTCAGAATTCCTATCAGTTACTGGTCTAACTTACAGCAGTTCCACTCATGGCTTCTGTAAACTTTTCAGTATCTTAATCTTTGCTGCTTCACTTGAAGTGGGAATCCACGCCCGCCTGTGTCTCCCTTCAACCCTATTACCATTTTTGTTTGTTTGCCTGGTTTTGAGGCAGGGATTCACGTAGTCCAGGATGGCCTCAAGCTTCCTATGTATCCAGGAATGATCTTGAACTCCTGACCCTCCTGCCTCCATCTCCCTAGTGTGAGGAATCTGGGTGTAGACCATTTGTCTTTGCAGTGATGGGGATGGAACCTAGGTCGTCATACATGCTAGGCAGGCACCCTCTCAACTGGGCTGCAGCCACAGCCCTTTGTGTTTATCCTGAAACAAGCTCTCACGCTCAGTCCAGGCTCCCCCAGCATTTGCTATCCTGTTTCAGCCCCTGGTTAAACGCCCTGCTGCTTCTGTCCCCCTTCACCTTGACATTCCTGCAGGGCTGCCGCAATGTCATCAGCACTGAGCACATCCGTGATGCTCATTTTCCACCTGGTCACACAGAAGAAAGGAAATGTAAGCAATGGCGACAGAGAAAATGCACGTGTGGGAAGAACACACATTCTCAGCCATCCACCAGCACTGTGTATTTCTAGAATTTTAAAATGTGATAAGCACCTGTTAAATGGTGGGACAGAATACCAAGCCAGACCCAGAGACAGAAAAGACGTCCATCACTCTTGTCTCCATGACTTCTCCTGAACTCACTCCAAAATGAAGTTTAAAAAAAAAAAAAAAAAAGCCAAGCTGGGCTTGGTGTGCACACCGGTAATCCCAGTATTTAGGAGACAGAAGAATCAAGATTCAATGACATCCTTGGCTACAAAATAAACTCCAGTTCATCCTGCGCTACATAACCCAGTCTTTACATAATCCAAAACTAAATAAGAGTTACTTTCTTAAAGGTCCAATCTTCTTGTAAAAATTATACTTACCTAATCAATCAGTACAGGCAGCTATGAGACATTTCAAAATTAACCAAGTTATAAACACAATGGCCAAGGCAATCCTCCTGAGTGCCAGCCAATATTATAAGAAAGAAATTCTGAGTAGAAAATCTACAAGTCTAATACAGCGCAGGTGGGGAAGGAGACCCTGGGGTCTGGTAGGGCCATGGCTACTCACCAATTTAGATTTAAAATCAAGAGGGGGAAAAGAGCTGTAGGAACAGGCAGGAAAAACAAACCAGACAGGCTTCCACCGTCTTATATAGGATTGAAACTGTGCTCCTTACAAGCTCTTAAATTTCATGTTCAAGGATCGGGTGTGTGTAGCTCAAGTGTCTTTACCTTAGTAATGAAACTGTGCGTACTCTCTTTTCTATTTATAGAAACATGGGTAGCGACATCCAATTAAAAGAAGAAAAAAACCTCAACAAACCTTAACTAAGGTTTTAGCTCTGTGGACAAAGCTAGATGGTGAAGTGTGGAGAAGATACTGGAGGCCTGCTGGCGGGGGGTGCTCTAGGAACTGAAGACTACCCAGATGTTAGTAGCTGCTGTTTGGGATGCTTGTGTATGTGTGCAAATGTGTGAGGCTGACATCACTCTCGGATGGAAAACCTCAAAAGTCAGTGTCACCAAGACCTGGATAGTTCTCTCTCCCCATACACTCTGTTTTTCCAGACAGTGTTTCTTTGTGTAGCCTTGACTGTCCTGGAATAATTCTCTCTGTAGACCAAGCTAGCCTTTAGCTCAGAGATCCGCCTGCCTCTGCCTCCCGAGTGCTGGGATTAAAGGCCCGCACCACTACCACCCAGCACATAATTGTCCTACCAACATCTTGACTTGGACATTGTTCTGATAAATCTGAAACCACACATGGTACAAAATATAGCCATGTTAACTTGTGTTGTTTGACATAGTCATGTATTTTAGACTGACACACACGCACATGTTCCTAAGAATGACGTTGAACTTCTGAGTCTCTTGCGGCCACCTCCAGAACAGAGCACTGGGATTCTAGTGTCTCCCATTATATGGTGCCTGGGTAGATCGAGAGGCTTCCTGCCAGCCAGGCAAGTGCTCCACCAACTGAGACCCATTCCCAGACTCAACATTTTTCTTTTATGACATGATATTTTTCTGTGTTGCCCCAGGTAGGCTGGTGATCCAAACTGATGGCATTATGGCTAAATGTGTGTGTGTGTGTGTGTGTGTGTGTGTGTGTGTGTGTATGGATACGTTTGTGGGTGCCACACACGTGTGTAGAGGTCAATGTCCAGCATCTTTCTCAGTTGTTCTCCACTTCATTTTTTGAGAGTCTCTCAGTGAACCTAGTGCCCTAGGATGTAGCCAGACTGGTTGGCCACCATCTTCCAGAGATCCTGCGGCCCCACCTTCCTGGTGCTGGGGGTTAGAGATGTGCCACAGCATCCACCTCTCTGATGTAGGTTCTCCACAAGGGTGGGTCCCCATGCTTGTTCCTCAGACACTTTGCCCGATGAGCCATCTCCCCAACCCGCCTCCCTTCTCTGAGTGTGCAAACAAGACAATGGAGTCAGCCGTATGCATTGCACAATCGACCTGAATGACTTTTTCATTCTGGTAAAACTGAAGCCCTATACTTATTGAATATGTAATATTTCATATTATATTAGGCCCTCCTGCCTCAGCCTTCTGAGTAGCTAGAATTATAGACCTATCCCACTAATCTTGTCTCAATGTTTTCTTTTTCTTAAATGCTCTATTCAAATTGGTTTGTCTTTTTAAATATGTTTCTTTATTTTCCTTGCATGTGCATGGGTGTTTTGCTTGCATGTATTTCAGTGCACCTGAAGAGAGCACCGATTTCCCTGGAACTGAAGTTATAGACAGTTGAGAACCACCATGTAAGGGCTGGGGACTTGCATGTGCATGGGTGTTTTGCTTGCATGTATTTCAGTGCACCTGAAGAGAGCACTGATTTCCCTGGAACTGAAGTTATAGACAGTTGAGAACCACCATGTAAGGGCTGGGGACTGAACCCGGGTCCTCTGCAAAAGGTAACAGAAAATGAAGATAATGGCTGGACATCGTGATGCATACCTGTAACCCTAATGTGCAGGAGACTGAGATAGGAGACATAGCCTGAGGCACACAGTGGGACTCTATCTCATTAAAACTAAAAGGAGTGGTCTAAAAGAGCTCAGTTGGTAGAATGCTTTCTTTACAAGCAAGAGGAACTGATTTGACCCCAGAACCCACATAAGAAAAATGGGCATGGTGGAACAGCCTTGTAATCTCAGTGCTGGGGAAGCAGAGATGGGTGGAATCCTTGGGGCTCACTGACCAGTCTAGCCCACCCTGTGGGTTCAAGGCTAGTGAAGGAGCCGTCTTACAAACACCTGAAGAACTACCCTCACATGCATCACATATACACAAAGAAAAGAAGACATAAGAGAAAGACCACTGAGTCAGAAGTGGGACACACTGTGTGGCTGGTTTGGAGTAGCACTTGCCTGCCTTTGTTGGTCCTGAGCTGGGCATCAGTGTAGGAAGCGAGTATGGTCGGTCCTCAATCAGTGTAGTCCGACTATTACAAAGGCCCGTTTGCAGAAACAGTGCTGGGAGAAGGGATGTGGACAGAAGGATGCTGGGGGCTTGCTGGCCAGCCCAGTGTAGCTAAACAGGCAAAAATGTGGGTTCTGTGAGGAGACACCCAAAGTCATGGTCTGGCCTCCACATGCACAGCAAGGGCTTATGTGCACACATGTGCACTCATGCATGCATGCACAAGGAGAGAGAGAGAGAGAGAGAGAGAGAGAGAGAGAGAGAGAGAGAGATTGATTTCTGTAATCCCAGCACTGGGGAAGTAAGACAGGAAGATCCTGGGGTTCATTGACCTATCAGTGAGCTCCAAAGTGAGAGAGACCTATAAGGTGGAAAGTGATTGAGGAGGGGTGTAGTGGGGGCACCCCTTTAATCCCAGCATTTGGGAGGCAGAGGAAGGTTGTTCTCTGTGAGTTCCAGGGCAGCCGGAGATACAAAGTGGAACCCTATCTTGGGTGGGGGGGGAAGCGCTTGAGGAAGACACTAAAGTCTTCCTCTAGCTTACACACACACACACACACACACACACACACACACACCCTCAAGCCGTTCAGCTTGGCAAAGTTAACCCATAATAACAGACACTCCTAGCAACATGTTTCATAGTTTCTTTTCCTGTTGCTGTGAAAAGAGACCCTAGCTATTGCTTACACAGGAAAAGTTTTGTTTGGCTCAGAGTTTGAGGTCACTATTGGGGTCGTGATTAAATATACTTAGGTTTTAGAAAGCTTCTATTCAGGCGGTGAGATGTTTGCTTTCTCCTCAAGTTTGTCAGGGTATCTTTTGTCCTCCGTGTGGGGGAGGTTTTATTTGGTTTGGTTTTGGTTTTTTGGGACAGGGTTTCTCTGTGTAGCCCTGGCTGATCTGGAACTCACTCTGTAGACCAGGCTGGCCTCAAGCACAAAATTTGCCTGCCTCTACCTTAAAAGTGCTGGGATTAAAAGCGTGTACCACCAGCACCGCTGAGCACCTGTTTTGTGTTTTGAGAGCAATTGTGTGTCACTAATAAATTTTCTCTAAGAAGCAAAAACATCTCAGTAAAACAAATTCACTGCTTTTTTTAAGTGAATTTTCTAGTTAGCAGCAACAAAAGTGACTCCTAGTATTTAATAATTTAGCCTTTTGGGTGAAGTTCTCGTTAGAATAGGTCAAAAGCATGAATAATTCACAGGCTTGTGAATCATGCTGCCCAGCTGTGCAAACACCGGCCAAAAAAAACACCTTCTGCACTTACAAAGAGGCTCAAGGCGTCTGGATCGAGTGACTGGGTCACAGCGAAACCAAATCTGGTTCTTGGGAGTCCCAGGTCACAGTTGATGGTATCAAACAACACTGCCTGTTACAGTTCACAGGTCTCTTCTACAGGTTGAACTATGCAATCCCAAATCCCTCAAATTTGGAGAAATCAGTCTCTAAGCTCTGTGTCCTTTCTCTCAGTGTTCCCAGGACACCAAGTCATTCCTGCCCCATCTCTTCATGTTCTTGAACTTTATTCTTGGTGAGATGAGGATTATTCTAAGATTTGCTTTAAGTGATGTGTGTGTGTGTTTGTGCGCATTGTGAGGTGTACCTGGTGGCCCCAGAGGTCAGTAAAGGGCGTCAGAACCCCTGCAACTGGTTTATGGATTGTTGTGAGTCACCTGGGGAACTGAACCCAGGTCCTCTGCAAGAATAGCCAGTGCAATTAACTGCTGAGCCATCTCTCCACATTGTTGATGGTTTATCTTGATTGTTAAATTGACTGGCTTAAGAGACACCTAGGAAGTCCATGCATACCTCTGGGTGTACGCCAGGGGGTTTCCAAAACTGGATCATAAGAACCTTAAGAGCCTTGACCTAGAAGATTTTGGGAGGTGTTTGTTTGATTGTTTGTTTCTGAGACAGGGTTTCTGTGTGGCCCTGTGGCTGTCCTAGAACTCACAGAGATCCTCCTGCCTCTGCCTCCTGAGTGATGGGATTAAAAGCATGTGCTATTACACCTGGCCTGACCTAGTAGATTTAATCTATGAGTGGATTCTAATTTTTCCATGCAATTCTAATTTCTGGGGAGTAACTCCAGAGCCTCATACATACACATCAAGCTCTTTACCAACAAGCTATGTCCTCAGTCTTGGGTTCTGATTTTGAATAAACTACTGGGAAGTCATGAAATTGTAGCTTGGTTAAGGAAATAAGTCCTGGAAGGGTGTCACTGAGGGAGGAGCCCTGTCTCCTGAGTGCCAGGCTTAGAAGTGCATCCGTCCCCTCACAGCCAGCAAAATCAATCACTTTTATCCCATCTCAATTCAGCTCCTGCAGGCCTATTCTGGGTCCTTTCTTGCTCACTCAAGAACATTCTGGGAGCTGGAGAGATGGTTCAGAGGTTAAGAGCACTGACTGTTCTTCCAGAGGACCTGAGTTCAATTCCCAGCAAAACCACATGGTGGCTCACAACCATCTATGATGAGGTCTGGTGCCCTCTTCTGTAAAACTGTATGCATAATAAATAAATAAAATTTTTAAAAAAATTTTAAAAAAGAACATTCTTCCATTTTTTTCTTCCCTCTCTTTTTTTTTTTTACATCATAACTTTTTTTTTTGCTCCCTAATAGGTTATACTATAGATGAAAATGAGCAAATGAGAAGATGCTTAGCATTATCAGCCATTAAAAGAGATACAAATCAAGAGATACAATGAGATAGTACTACACATAAAAAAAAAAAAAAGATGGTGACGGTGAAAAAGACAGGCCAATGTCAAGTGGGAAACTGAAGCTTTCTTCTGAGTGGACCAGGAATGTGGTACCTAATGACAGACTCTCCTTCCAGTCTTCAACAACCTCCTCCTCTTCCTCTTCTTCCTCCTTCTCCTCATCTCCTCATTTCTGTACCCAGGGCCCCACTATGCTAGGCAGGTGCTCTACCACTGAGCCACACCCCAGCCCCTCACTGGGGGATTCTAGGCAGGAGCTCTACCACTGAGC